>JASAMX010002248.1:0-22046 GCA_030248175.1 Microlaimidae sp. YZB2_3 | reverse complement strand
GCGGATTACACAGAAAATCTCAAAGGATTGATAAAAATCAATTTAGCGTCGCTTATTAATAAGCGCATACTAGTTAAACCGCTCATCTTTGCATTTAACAAGGTATTTGGATTCCGACACAGTAACCACTGTAAAACCGCACATCACCGAATAATTATTGTAAATATCGTGTCAAGTGCACAATACACTTACATGATTATCGGTTTCGTCGATAAAACAATGAGAATTTCTAAAAGTTTTTGAGCTTGATTACAGTGCAACAATATATAACACAAAACCAATTCCAACTGTACACTAAACTTTTGACCAAAATTTTGCGAAAAAAACCGCATTTTCAATTTTGTGGTCAACTTTTCTCGCCAAATTGCTCAATTTTCTGCAAGTTTTCCCGGCGCTGCGATTTTATAGGGTTTTTTTCTTCTCCCGCAGTCAAGATTGCCGACTTCTTTCGCACTCTATGCTGCTTTATTCCCGCACTGTGGTTATTTTTCGCACTGGAAGGGCTTCACGACGAAAAAATTAAAAACAAAGCGGAGTGAGTTTTGCTAATGGTCAAAAGTCGTTTTTTTACTTAAGTGTTAAAACTTTTTAGTTTCATAGAAGTAACTTTTCAACGTTTTAAAATTAAATAAAACAAGTTTCGAAGTGTTTTACTCCATTAAAAATGACTACCAGCGTCTGTATTTTTTTTTGTTGCGCAGCCAGACTCGCAGTGCGAAAATAATCGCAGTGCGAATAAAGCAGCATAGAGTGCGAAAGAAGTCGCAGTCCCCACTGCGAGAAAACTAACACTGTGTTAAAACTCGCAGCGCGGAAAAACTAGCAGAAAATGGCAGATTTTTGCGAGAAAAGTCGCACACAAATTCAAAAGTGCGACTTTTCTTGCAAAATTTTGGTCAAAAATTTAGTGTATAGTGGGACATTCTCTAGTGTTATATATTCTTGATTACATTAAGTGAGCCAAATTGCTAAGATTGGATGCCTATTTTTATTTACAGAAAAAAATAAAGATGCTAAAAATCACGTGGCCCGTAACATGCTAAAAATTTTTTGTAGTTTACCAACAACCAATGCTTCTTTCAGGATGGGTCTTGGTATTGTCCGTCTGGTACGCTACGCTCCTCGCCTTGCTCACCCCTCTCCTTACTCTCGGAGAAGATCAGCCACTGTATCTGCAGCGGGGTTCGCCCAGAGGTCCTCTGGTCCCAGGTCGTGTTAATGTGCGTGCATGTAAAAAGATGTATTGTGTGTGTTTGTCTTTTGCATAGCGGGCAGTTTGGTGATGTGTACTGCATGGGATTGAATTCGTGTAGATAAAGAGTAGAGGAAGATTTCCCGCCCTGAATTCGGCGAGGGTTCTTCTGACCCCGCGAGGAAGATTTTCTTTCTCGTTGTTTATTGCCGTTGCTTTTGTTTGAAATATTGGATTTATTGGGGTGTAATTAATGTGGTTTGTGTCTGTATTAGTGTGGATTTGTTGTGTTAGTGCTTTGTATGTTTATTATTGTATCTGTTGGAATATTTCTTTTGTGCAGTTGTTGTGTGGAAGATTGTTTAATTTTTGAGCCTGCTGGGTGCAGGTTGTCGTGTTAAGTAGTTAAGTGGATTTTTTGTGTACATGGCTGCCAATTTTGCATGTTTTACTAATGTGTGTTGGCCTGCACGTGGTGGGAATGCAGAACTAAACAAAACAACATAAACCAATGTAGTGTTGCTTTTGAAGTTTGGACCAGCTCAAATCCAACTACCAGTTGGTACATTGTTGATAAGCTAAAAATTCGTGATTCTGCACATTGTCAAGTTACTATTATTTACTTTGTTGTCCTTTGCAGTAAGCCAAGACTTTCGTTCAACCCTGGTTGGTTCTATTACTATTATATTACTTAAGGTTTCATATTGAATATTTGTGAATGTGAAATATTATTCTTAGGTGAAAAATCTTCTGTTAAAATCGTTTAACTATAGTACCTTTTCGTTTTATTATTTTCACTACAGCCTGGAACATCACTGCCATTTTCATGTTCTTTCATTTTTCCCTAAAATTTGTACTTAATGTATTATAATAAATCCTGTAGTTTGTATAATGACGATGCAGACAAAATTAGACAAAATGCAAAATTAAGGGACTTGTCAAGGGGGGTTAAGAGCATACAACCCCCCCCCCACTCAGAAGTGGGGAGGGAGAAAAGGTTAACCCCCCAATTTTGAAAAAATGAAGAAAAAAATGTCTTTAAAATGACTTCTAACTGTTTTCAAACTTAAGTTTTGAGGTCAAAATGAATGTTTTAAACAAAAAAAACCTCAAAAATGCAATAAAAAAGGTTTTTTGACCTAAAATTAGTGGTTTTTACCTATTTTTTCTTTAAAATCGAAAAACGATATGGGTAAAATGCACTCCCAAAAAAAACAATATGGGTATTTTGTGTTTCTCGGATTTTAACCTCCCTAATTTGGGGTTTAACCCCCCACTCCGGACCAACTTGCCCATGTATGGTTAAGAGGTATATTGGGGTGTTTTCGAAGTTACGCTTTTTTGGAACTGCGGAGCAAACATCGGATATCCACAGTATTTTTCTACTAATTTTATGGATATAAAGAGTAATGATGCTACAGAAGATTTTGTAAAGAAGATTGCTGACAAGTATATCGCAGTTCTGCCGCTCCTAATGAAGATCATGGATCAGAAGGTTAAATTGGAACATTTCCTAGCAGCCAAAGGAACAGCGAAAAATGGACTTAACCGAAGCAAGAATCTGTGCGAAAACAGCAAACAGAAGAAGAAGAAGAATTTTGTAAACTAAAATTTGAAACTCGTTAAAACAATAAAAATAGTTGAATAAAGACGGAAAACAACTTAAAGCTTATTTCAAGCTTAAACAAACTTATATATCGTCGATCGTATGACACAATGAGTCCATATAAAAAACCTTGTTTTGAGATATGGCCATTTTAAGGTTTCAAATGTTTAGGAAAAATAAGATTCATGGGTGGCGCGGGAGCGCCACGGGGCGATTTAGCCCCGTGGCGCCGCGCCAACCATAATTAGAGAACGTGGGTAAATTTTGAAATTCAGAACCTTCTTCTTATTATTATTATTCCAACGCTCCATTCTTAAAAACGATATTCCTCATTCGTTACTGATTGATCAAAAATAAACATGGGCTCATTAGAAAGAAGAAGGAATTACGCAACTTTCTTAGGAAGCACTTTTTTCATTTAGGTCCTTGTTATCGATTTATTGATCAAAATAAAAAAATTGAAAAATAGAAAAATAAAAACTCCCAACCGCACAATAACAGCCTTTTGGCAACTATAAGGATTGTACAGAGCAGGCAACCAACATCCCCTCATAAAAACCGCACAAAAATAGCAGACCGGTTTTAATTGGTGGCAGAAACGGCACCAGTTCCCAGCGCCATCTGCTTCAACCGCGCGGAAAAGGGGCAAAAACAACAGAGTAATTTTTTTAATTCTTGCATTACTGATGACAAAATTAATTCAAAGTTTTATTTATTAAAAAATAATAATAAGCGTCGGTGGCGCGGGAGCGCCACGCGCCGGTAATCATCGGTGGTGCGGGGTGCCAACTGCAATTTAACCCACGGCACCGCGCCAACTATACTTAGAGAACGTGAGTAAATTTTGTTATTCATGTTCATCATCTTATTATTATTATTATTATGTTTACTTTAAAAATTATAATTGCAATCACGGGTCCTAATTTTGTAATTTAAACTGTCCGAGTGGCTGCCTGGGAATTAAACAACGTGGGTTAATTTTGAGATTTGATGATCTCTTCATCTTCTTTTATTATTATTTTTTATTTTATCTCGGCAACGGAATGATTATAAACATATGTCATTGCGCAGCTAAAACTATAGTTTATTAGGCTATTTTTTAATTTACTTCACAAAAAGTGGTAGACTAGCCTTGAAAAATGCTCTAAGAATAGAGCAGGAAAAAGGGGCGATTTTTCCCCGGGCGTATGTTTAGACAGAAAAGATGTAGACTAGTCTGAGATGGACATTATGTGGACTATAGGAAATTTGCATTTGGTTTGGCCAGCTGCTCACTAAATAAAAATTTCTACGATATGATAATGATTTGTTTATACATTGATCTAATCACACAGCACTTTTACATTTTTTTTAGTTTGATGAAATGTCAATTGAAAAAATCATACTCACAGCAATCTTTGTCAAGCGCGAAATCGCCACTTTTTCAAATTTATAGTTGTTTCTTACACATACAAATATAACCTTCTATTTGAAAAAGTGGCGTTTTCCCGCTTGTCAAAGATTGCTGTGAGTATGATTTTTTCCAATTTACATTTCATCAAACTAAAAAAAATGCAACAGTGCTGTGTGATTAGATCAATGTATAAACAAATCATTATCATATCGTAAAAATTTTTATTTAGTGAGCAGCTGGCCAAACTCAAATGCAAAATTTCCTATAGTCCCCCATAATGTTCATCTCGGGGGTAGTCTACATCTTTTCTGTCTAAACATACGCCCGGGGAAAAATCGCCCCTTTTTCCTGCTCTATTCTTAGAGCATTTTTCAAGGCTAGTTTTAATCATGACCTTTGGGATTAATTCCAATTATTTGACCATTAACAGGCTATCTTTTGTTATACTACGCATTACATTAAGTGTTACCATTACTGATAAAGTGGCTGGCAGTTTTTTTCATTAGACTCTTTTTGTCACTAAGATGTTTTTTTTAAATTTTTTCGTGGGTCAAACTGATTGGACTCATTGCCCCACACACAATAGACTGGTTGGACTCTCTTTACTTCATCAAAAATGATCGCATTTTTGCTGACACAGTCAGTTTCTATTTTGGTTGCAATTTTCATAGAGCGTTAAAAAAACTAAGAATTGTGTGCCTGTGCTGGAATGGATAAAAACAATATAAAACAAATTTAACTCCTAAATTTATGGCCGCAGTCAAATATTTTAAATTAAAAAATAATTTAAAACAAAAAACAACCATTTCAGTGTTAGCGCTTATTTAAGGCACTTTCTATCTCGTTTTAAGCGCCGGAGCCTGGGAACGTTAAAGAAAATAGAAGGAAATACTAGTTTAAAACTAATATTAAAAACTAGTGATAGGCAGTTCCGGGTAAAATTTGGAATTCCCGTCGGATTTCGGGAAAATCTCAATTTCGGTTTTGGGGTTTCGCAGTTTTATAGGCAGTCCCGGATGTTCCGGGCAAAACTTGGATTTCGATTCCATATTTTTGAAAAATTCCAGTTCCGGGGGTTCCGCCCATCACTATTGAAAACTATACCAATAAAGCTTTGGTAAGGCAGACCGTTCTTTTTGTGAAGCATCGTAATGATCCTTTATATTTGTTTACAAACTACACATTCCAAACACTATACTTATTCTGAATGATTCGCTACTTTAAAGCAATTAATATTATTTTAAAAAATATTATAACAAAAATGAGCAACTTTTGTATAAAAAGTCGCGACGGCTATTACAAGTAACAGTATATTTTTAGAATAGGACAAATAATAATACACGTCTTTGAATTATACCATTATAATGGTATACTGTCCACCAAAATTTCTATTGATTTGCTCGTTTAGATATGCCAATGGCATATTCATTCACAGTGGAAATTTACATAGATTTCCGGGGGAATATGCATTTAAATGACCTATTCTGAACGTATGTTATTACAATGGCAAATTTGCAGTGTTATAACATTTTGGCATTAATTATATTGCCATCGATTTTTTGGTTGCGGTAAGAAATGAATTTGAATAGTTGATTGTAGCATAATATTTAGTGTTTCTAATTTAAATTAACATAAATATCAATGTAATTTTGCTTTCAAAAGAAAACAAAAAGGGTAACTGACTTAATTTCGGCCACCTTTTTTTATTTTTTTGGATAAGTTTTTTTTGGTTTTTCCAATCGCCCAAAATTTGGTCTAAAAATCAAACGATAGCTATTTTTGTTATTCCAGTGCAAAATTTTAAAATTTCTGTTACGTTTAAAGATCAGTAAAGGTTTAAAATTTTTTTTTCTAGTGGCAGAAATTAAGGCGCGAGCCATTAACTTCGGCCACCTAAAAAAAACTGGCTATAACTATTGCCAAAATAAACAATAAAAATTTTTAAAGGTTGCAAATTTATCCTTAGGTGTTGTTCTTGGTACATATAACTTAATTTTTTCCTGTTTGCAAACTTTAATAGTTATTAGCAAGACTTTAAATAATTATGTCAAAACCTTAAAAAAACAAGTTTTAATAACCGGTATTTTTTGTTGAATTTTTTTGGCTTAAAAAACGTAAAAAAAGTCAAACAAGAAAAAAAATGCTTTATAAATACGGTGGTACGATGCTATTTAAAACAGTAAAACACGGCAGGTTCTTTCACCTAAAATTTAAGGTGGCCAAAATTCTAAATTTGATGCAGTTTAAAGCAAAAATTTTAAAGCACAAATTAAGAAAATCACAAAAAAATCACTTTTAGTATGAAAATGTTGATAACGCAGAATAACAAAAATAAAAAACTTTTGCAACAACACTTTATTCAACATAAATCCAGTTACTTTTTTGCTAGGTTTTTTGTGTTCTAAAAATAAGCCAATTTTTTAACATCCTAAATTGGTGGCCGAAATTAAGGCCTGGCCGAAATTAAGTCAGATACCCCAAATAAGAAACAATATCTACTTTATTCCGGATTCCTTTTATTTCATGCAATACAGTTTTGGAAATCTAAAATATTCAAAATTTTGAAAAAGCCACATTATTTGCGGTGTTAATGCGATGACATTAAAATGTTTATTATTTTTTAAAAAAGACAAATCATTTCACTAATATCAAGAATGTATAACACAAGAAAATGTCCGACTTTACATTAAATTTTGGAACAAAATTGTGCTAGAGAAGTCGCATCTGCTTAAAGTGTTTTTTGTTGTGCGCAGAAAATGCAAGCGGAAAAACTTGCAAAATGGCGAATTTTTGCGAAAAAAGTCGCACTTTTCTCTTTTCACTTGACTCTTTTCTTGCAAAATTTTAATCAAAAATTTAGTGTACAGTGAGAAATGTTCAGCTGTTTTTATTCTTGCTAATACATAACCTAACATTTACAAAGTTTTTGGATGGACTATACTTCAGGTATAGGTGGCCAGTCACCATATTTTAGGACAATACGCTAAAATTTTGGGGTGGCGAGAAGTATCTTCAAAATTTTATTTTTAGCACTATGAAACAAAATACCTAAAATTTAGAAAAGGCGCCCGGGTGTCTTGTAATTCTAAACGTACGTAAATGTCAAACTTTTTTTGCAAGAGAGAATAAAACACTATTTTTATCACTTTTAGGTTTGGAACGGAACCCCCAATCTTCATGGAGGTAAAGTTCTTGTAAGACCAAACGATGGGGTAGGGCGTTAAACACACCACAAAAACCCATGCTCAATCATGTCTGATATTATTTTAAAAAAAAACAAATAACAATAACTCTAACTCAGCACCACATAAAAATAAATCCGTAAATTACATTATCACAACATTAACGACAAGCTATTGTTATAATTACTAAAACTTAGAAGAAATCAACATAAACCGGGAGTTATTGATGTTATGTGTTAAAAATTTCCATTTATGATATGATCAGCGATCTTCAAAATTTTAGCAAAAATTAGAGCTGAGCTTCGGAGCTCGGGAGAAGACCCCTTAACCCGTTCCCGTAATTGCTTTCTCTTCGGTTACAACCGTGAAACGTTCGTGCGACCTGTCTTACTTCCGTCGTACCTAATTTTTTGCGCGAGTAGTGCCCAGTGAGCGAGAAAATTGAAATGGTCAAGGCGGTACGGTGGCAATATGCAGATTTTCGTCACGGATACAGTGCATTACGTAGGATACTACATGTTGCGAAAATTTGCATATTGATACCGTACAGCTTTAACCATTTCAATTTGCTCGCTCACTGGGGACTATTCGCGCACAAAAAAATTATGTATGGCGGAAGTTAAACCTAGATCATGCGAAGAGCTTACCGCGGTAGGTAAGGTTTACGTACGACATGTCATACGAAAATACTACCACCGTGAGACGATGGTTTTACCTTTGTCGTACGAATGTTTCACGGTTGTAGCGAGGAAAAGGCCTTCGTGGGAGCGGGTTAAAATAATAGGACTAAAATAGAAGATTTTTTCTGCGCAAAACCAAACCAAAATTTTTTATTAGATAAGTTTAATAAAAATCTATAATACACAAAATTTACTGGGCATAGGTGACCTTGGAAGCCGTGTGAGAGTTATCCATCCCCTTGAAATTAGGGTTAATCCGGTGGGCAGCTTTCCAATTTTTCTTTAAGGAGTGAGGGGATTTAAATAATTTCAGGATTTTTAGAAGGGATAAGGCATAAGGGAGTAAATCCCCGTCCACGACCACCGATAGGCTAACCAGAAACTTTTCTAAAATTTAGAGTCACAGTAGTAAAGAAATCTTAAAAGTTTTTTGAAGGTATGGTATATATCTCCCAAACGTTTTTTCCCCGCCTTTTGTTGTCTTGCTGGTATACAATCGATCGAAAATTCAGCAACTAACCCCCCCCCCTTTAATACAATAACACTCAAAAACTTCTTAATGAACTAAATCGTTTCCATATACTTTCTTTTAAAGTTTAAGAAACTACGATATCCATAATCACAAAATATCCGACTTAAACACCAACAAAACAAGGATTTTCGTGTTGTAAAATCAACCCAAGAAGAATATCATAATAAAAAATATTGAATTATAAACATCTTGTTAACAAAAAATGTTTTTTTGTTGGTCGTTTGTTGTTTTGTTGGTGTTTAAGTCGGATACTTTTTGCTGATTTATAAAAATATATAGTTTCTTAAACTTTTAAAAGAAAGTATATGGAAAACAATTTATTCATTCGGTTTTTGAGTTATTGTAAAAGAGGGGGTTAGTTGCTGAATTTTCGATCAATTGTATACACAAGACAACAAAAGGTGATACCTTCAAAAAACTTTTAAGTTTCTTTACTACTGTGACTCTAAATTTTAGAAAGTTTTCTGGTTCCACCTATAGGTGGTCGTGGACATGATTCCCCCTTATGCCTTATCCCTTTTAAAAATCCTGAACATTAAATCCACTCACTCCTTAAAGAAAAAGCAATTAACATTCGAGGGGAATATGGTTCTACACGCAGTATGCCCAGTAAATTTTGTGCATTATAGATTTTTATTTAAATTGATCATTAATAAAAAATTTTTCGTTTTGGTTTTGCGCAGAAAAATCTTCTATTTAGTCCTATTTTAACCCAAAATTCCCACAAACTGTAGGCTCCCCCAGACCGTGAAACATTCGAATTCAACAAAGGTAAAACTCAAGTTGGCGTCTCGTTTAGGTGGTAGTTTTTTCGTATCGCGCTGTCCCTCCGTAAACCTTACCTACACAGTAACTCTTTAATTTCCGCCATACATAATTTTTTTGTGCGCGAATAGCGTCCGGTGTGACGAGCAATAAATAGCTATTACGGTATCTGCAAATTTTCCGCAACATGTAGTCATGCCTACGTAATGCACTGTCTATCAGTCAACGAATTGCACCGTACCGCCTTGAGCCGTTCAATTTTCTCCGCTCACTGGGCGCTACTCGGCGCGGAGCCATTAGACGGAAGTAAGACAGGTCGGCCTAACAAATTAGTATTAACCAAAGAATTACGGGAAATTTGCCGACTCCCAAAGTTCCGGTCTTAATTTTTTGCTAAAATTTTGAAGATCATAGTATCATAAATGGAAATTTTTTAACACGTCACACGTCAATAAGCTCCCGGTTTATGTTCGATTTCTTCTAAGTTTTAGTAACAATAGCTTGTCGTTTTAATTTGTGATAATGTAATTACGGATTTATTTTTTATATCATAAGTTAGAGTTATTGTTATTTGTTTTTTTTAAAATAATATTAAACATGATTTGAGCATGGGTTTTTGTGGTGTGTTTAGAGTACCCTCCATCGTTTGGTCTTACAAGACTTTCCCTCCATGAATTTTGGGGGTTCGTTCCAATTTCAATTAAAAATAGTGTTTTATTCTCTCTGCAAAAAAAGTTTGACATTTAAATTACAGACACCCCCTGGGCGCCTTTTTCTAAATTTTGGGTATTTTTGTTTCATAGTGCTAAAATTAAAATTTTAAATATTTTCTCGCCACCGAGACTTAGCATAATTGTCAGAATATGGCAACTGCCAGCCTATTCCTGAAGTATAGTCATCCAAAAACTTTGTAAATATTAGGTTATGTCTAGCAATAAAAAACAGCTGAACTCTCACTATTACACTAAATTTTTGATTTGAACTCCCAAGAAAAAGTCAAGTGAAGAAAAGTGCCGACTTTTTTTCCAAAATTCGCCATTTGCAATTTTTCGCTTGCATTTTTTATCGCACAAACAAAAAACACTTTAAGCAGATGCCGACTTCTATTAACACAATTTTATTCCAAAATTTAATGTCAACAAGAACATTCTGCTGTTATACATTCTTGATATTAAGTGAAATGATTTTGTCTTTTTTTAAAAAATAATAAAACATTTTAATGTCATCGCGTTAACACCGCAAAATAATGTGGCTTTTTCAAAATTTTGAATATTTTAATTTCCAGAAACTGTATTGCATGAAATAAAAGGAAATCCGGAATAAAGTAGATATTGTTTCTTATTTGGGGTATCTGACTTAATTTCGGCCAGGCTTAAATTTCGGCCGCCGAATTAGGATGCTTAAAAAATTGGCTTATTTTTGGAACGCAAAAAAACTAGCAAAAAAGTTGACTGGATTTATGTTGAATAATAGTGTTGTTGCAAAAGTTTTTTATTTTGTTATTCTGCGTTATCAACATTTTTCGTACCCTTAAAAGTGATTTTTTTTGTGATTTTCTTAATTTGTGCTTTAAATTTTTTGCTTTAAACTTGCATCAAATTTAGAATTTTGGCCACCTTAAATTTTAGGTGAAACAAGAACCTGCCGTGTTTCTGTTTTTAAATAGCATAGTTCCACCGTAATTTATAAAGCATTTTTTTCTTGTTTGACTTTTTTTACGTTTTTTAAGCCAAAAAAATTCAAAAAGCAGAAAACCGTTGTTAAAACTTGTTTTTTTAAGGTTTTTTTGACATAATTATTAAAGTCTTGCCTAATAACTTTGTAAAGTTTGCAAACAGGAAAAAATTAAGTTATATGTACCGAGGACAACACCTAAGGATCAAATTTGCAACCTTTTAAAAATTTTTATTATTTATCTTTGGCAATAGTTATAGCCAGTTTTTTTTAGGTGGCCGAAGTTGATGGCTCGGCGCCTTAATTTCTGCCACTAGAAAAAAAAATTTGAAACCTTTACTGATCTTTAAACGTAACAGAAATTTTAAAATTTTGCACTGGAATGACAAAAATAGCTATCGTTTGATTTTTAGACCAAATTTTGAGCGATTGGAAAAACCAAAAAAAAACTTATCCAAAAAAATAAAAAAAGGTGGCCGAAATTTAAGTCAGTTACCCTTTTTGTTTTCTTTTGAAAGCAAAATTACATTGATATTTAATTATACAATAGAAACACTCTAAATATTATGCTACAATCAATATATCAATTCATTTCTTACCGCAGACCAAAAAAAAAATGGCAATATAATTAATGCCAAAATGTTATAACACTGCAAATTTGCCATTGTACTAACATACGTTCAGAATAGGTCATTTAAATGCATATTCCCCCGGAAGATCCATGTAAATTTCCACTGTGAATGAATATGCCATTGGCATATCTAAACGAGCTAATGCAATAGAAATTTTTGGTGGAAAGATTATACCATTCTAATGGTATAATTCAGAAGACATGTATCTATTATTTGTTCCTATTCTAAAAATATACTGTTACTTGTAATAGCCGTCGCGACTTTTTTATACAAAAGTTGCTCATTTTTGTTGATAATATGTTTTAAATATGATATTAATTGCTTTAAAGTAGCGAATCATTCAGAATAAGTATAGTGTTTGGAATGTGTAGTTTGTAAACAAATATAAAGGATCATTACGATGCTTCACAGAAAGAACGGTACTGCCTTACCAAAGCTTTATTGGTATAGTTATTTTTAGAATAGTGAAAATTTCCCGGAACTGGAATTTTCAAAAAATATAGAATCGAAATCCAAGTTTTGCCGGAAACATCAGAACTGCCTATAAAGCCAAAACCCAAAAAAGTTCAACATTGAGATTTTCAAAAATCCGACGGGAATTCCCAATTTTACCGGAACTTGTATCACTGGTTTTGATATTAGTTTTAAACTCATTTTCCTTCTATTTTTCTTTAACGTTCCCAGGCTCCGCGCTTAACGAGATCAAAAGTCCTAAATAAGCGCTAACACTGAAATGCTTGTTTTTTTGTTTTTTTAAATTATTTTTTAATTTAAAAATATTTGACTGCGGCCATAAAGTTAGGATTTAAACTATTTTTTATATTGTTTTTATCCATTCCAGCACAGGCACACAATTCTTAGTTTTTTTAACGCTCTATGAAAATTGCCGAGCCAAAATGAGAAGCTGACTGTGTCAGCAAAAATGCGAATCCTGAAGTGAGCACTATTGTGTGTGGGGCAATGAGTCCAATAGTTTGACCCACGAAAAAATTTAAAAAAAACATCTTAGTGACAAAAAGAGGCTAATGGAAAAAAACTTTGCAGCCACTTTATCTAATGGTAACACTTAATGTAATGCGTAGTATAACAAAAGATAGCCTGTTAATGGTAGAATAATTGGGAAGTAATGCCCAAAGGTCATGATTAAAACTAGCCTTGAAAAATGCTCTAAGAATAAGCAGGAAAAAGGGGGCGATTTTTCCCGGGCGTATGTTTAGACAGAAAAGATGTAGACTAGTCTGAGATGGACATTATGTGGACTATAGGAAATTTGCATTTGGTTTGGCCAGCTGCTCACTAAATAAAATATTCTACGATATGATAATGATTTGTTTATACATTGATCTAATCACACAGCACTGTTGCATTTTTTTTAGTTTGATGAAATGTCAATTGAAAAAATCATACTCACAGCAATCTTTGACAAGCGCGAAATCGCCCCTTTTTCAATTAGAAGGTTATATTTGTATGTGTAACAAACAACTATAAATTTGAAAAAGTGGCGATTTCGCGCTTGACAAAGATTGCTGTGAGTATGATTTTTTCAATTGACATTTCATCAAACTAAAAAAAATGTAAGTGCTATATATATAGATCAATGTATAAACAAATCATTATCATATCGTAGAAATTTTTATTTAGTGAGCGGCTAGCCAAGCCAAATGCAAATTTCCTATAGTCCACATAATGTCCATCTCAGACTAGTCTACATCTTTTCTGTCTAAACATACGCCGGGGAAAAATCGCCCCTTTTTGCCTGCTCTATTCTTAGAGCAATTTTCAAGGCTAGTCTACCACTTTTTTTGAAGTAAATTAAAAAATAGCCTAATAAACTATAGTTTTAGCTGCGCAATGACATATGTTTATAATCATTCCGTTGCCGAGATAAAATAAAAAATAATAATAAGAAGAAGATGAATTTAAATTACAAAATTAACCCACGTTGTTTAATTATATAGTTAGTGCGGTGCAGTTGCGCTCCAGACCAAGTTTACCTACGTTCTCTAAATATAGTTGGCGCGATGCCGTGCGCCAATGATCGCAATTATAATTTTAAAGTAAACATAATAATAATAATAATAAGATGATGAACATGAATAACAAAATTTGCTAGCGTTCTCTAAGTTATTGAGTTGGCGCCGTGCCGTGGGTTAAATTGCAGTTGGCACCCCGCACCACCCGATGATTACCAGCACGTAGCACTTCCGCGCCACCGACGCTTATTATTATTTTTAATAAATAAAACTATGAATTAATTTTGTCATCAGTAATGCAAGAGAAGTTAAAAAAATTACTCTGTTGTTTTTGCCCCTTTTCCGCGCGGTTGAAGCAGATGGCGCTGGGAACTGGTGCCGTTTCTGCCACCAATTAAAACCGGTCTGCTATTTTTGTGCGGTTTTTATGAGGGGATGTTGGTTGTCTGCTCTGTACAATCCTTATAGTTGCCAAAAGGCTGTTATTGTGCGGTTGGGAGTTTTTATTTTTCTATTTTTCAATTTTTTTATTTTGATCAATAAATCGATAACAAGGACCTAAATGAAAAAAGTGCTTCCTAAGAAAGTTGCGTAATTCCTTCTTCTTTCTTATGAGCCCATGTTTATTTTTGATCAATCAGTAACGAATGAGGAATATCGTTTTTAAGAATGGAGCGTTGGAATAATAATAATAAGAAGAAGGTTCTGAATTTCAAAATTTACCCACGTTCTCTAATTATGGTTGGCGCGGCGCCACGGGGCTAAATCGCCCCGTGGCGCTCCCGCGCCACCCATGAATCTTATTTTTCCTAAACATTTGAAACCTTAAAATGGCCATATCTCAAAACAAGGTTTTTTATATGGACTCATTGTGTCATACGATCGACGATATATAAGTTTGTTTAAGCTTGAAATAAGCTTTAAGTTGTTTTCCGTCTTTATTCAACTATTTTTATTGTTTTAACGAGTTTCAAATTTTAGTTTACAAAATTCTTCTTCTTCTTCTGTTTGCTGTTCTGGCACAGATTCTTGCTTCGGTTAAGTCCATTTTTCGCTGTTCCTTTGGCTGCTAGGAAATGTTCCAATTTAACCTTCTGATCCATGATCTTCATTAGGAGCGGCAGAACTGCGATATACTTGTCAGCAATCTTCTTTACAAAATCTTCTGTAGCATCATTACTCTTTATATCCATAAAATTAGTAGAAAAATACTGTGGATATCCGATGTTTGCTCCGCAGTTCCAAAAAAGCGTAACTTCGAAAACACCCCAATATACCTCTTAACCATACATGGGCAAGTTGGTCCGGAGTGGGGGGTTAAACCCCAAATTAGGGAGGTTAAAATCCGAGAAACACAAAATACCCATATTGTTTTTTTCTCGAGTGCATTTTACCCTTATCGTTTTTCGATTCTAAAGAAAAATTAAGTAAAAAACACTAATTTTAGGTCAAAAAAGCTCTTTTTATTGCATTTTTGATATTTTTACTGTGTAAATCATTCATTTTGAACTCAAAACTTAAGTTTGGAACCAGTTAAAAGTCATTTTAAACACTTTTTTTCTTTAATTTTCCAAAATTGGGGGGTTAACCTTTTCTCCCTCCCCACTTCTGAGTGGGGGGGGGGGTTGTATGCTCTTAACCCCCCTTGACAAGTCCCTTAATTTTGCATTTTGTCTAATTTTGTCTGCATCGTCATTATACAAACTACAGGATTTATTATAATACATTAAGTACAAATTTTAGGGAAAAATGAAAGAACATGAAAATGGCAGTGATGTTCCAGGCTGTAGTGAAAATAATAAAACGAAAAGGTACTATAGTTAAACGATTTTAACAGAAGATTTTTCACCTAAGAATAATATTTCACATTCACAAATATTCAATATGAAACCTTAAGTAATATAATAGTAATAGAACCAACCAGGGTTGAACGAAACTCTGGTTACTGGCAAAGGACAACAAGTAATAATAGTAACTTGACAATGTGCAGAATCACGAATTTTTAGCTTATCAACAATGTACCAACCGGTAGTTGGATTTGAGCTGGTCCAAACTTCAAAACAATACATTGGTTTATGTTGTTTTGTTTAGTTCTGCATTCCCACCACGTGCAGGCCAACACACATTAGTAAAACATGCAAAATTGGCAGCCATGTACACAAAAAATCCACTTAACTACTTAACACGACAACCTGCACCCAGCAGGCTCAAAAATTAAACAATCTTCCACACAACAACTGCACAACAAATATTCCAACAGACACAACAAAACATACAAAGCACTAACACAACAAATCCACACTAATACAGACACAAACCACATTAATTACACCCCAATAAATCCAATATTTCAAACAAAAGCAACGGCAATAAACAACGAGAAAGAAAATCTTCCTCGCGGGGTCAGAAGAACCCTCGCCGAATTCAGGGCGGGAAATCTTCCTCTACTCTTTATCTACACGAATTCAATCCCATGCAGTACACATCACCAAACTGCCCGCTATGCAAAAGACAAACACACACAATACATCTTTTTACATGCACGCACATTAACACGACTGGACCAGAGGAGCTCGGGCGACCCCCGCTGCAGATCGTGCTGGGATCTTCTCCGAGAGTGGGGAGAGGGGTGAGCAAGGCGAGGAGCGTAGCGTACCAGACGGACAATACCAAGACCCATCCTGAAAGAAGCATTGGTTGTTGGTAAACTACAAAAAATTTTTAGCATGTTACGGGCCACGTGATTACATCTTTATTTCTGTAAATAAAAATAGACCAATATTTCACATTTGGCTTATTTCATCTAATCAAAGAATATATATAACACTAGAGAATGTCCCACTATACACTAAATTTTGACCAAAAATTTTGCAAAAGAAAAGTCGCACTTTTGAATTTCGTGTCGACTTTTCTCGTAAAAATCTGCCATTTTCTGCTAATTTTTCCGCGCTGCGAGGCTTAACACAGTGTTACTTTTCTCGCACAGGAGACTGCTACTTTCGCACTCTCATGCTGCTTCACTCCACCATTATTTTTTCCGCACTGCGAGTCTGGCTGCGCAACAAAAAAAAATACAGACGCTGGTAGTCATTTTTAATGGAGTAAAACACTTCGAAACTTGTTTTATTTAATTTTAAAACGTTGAAAAGTTACTTTATTTTATTAAAACTAAAAAGTTTTAACATCTTAAGGTAAAAAAAAACGACTTTTACTCATTTAAACACAAAATCTTCACTCCGCTTTGTTTTTATTTTTTTTTGTTGTGCAGCCCGACTCGCAGTGCGAAAATAATCACAGTGCGAATAAAGCAGCATAGAGTGCGAAAGAAGTCGCAGTCCTCACTGCGAGAAAAATAACACGGTGTAAAAAATCGCAGCGCCGGGAAACTTGCAGAAAATTGAGGATTTTTGCGAGAAAAGTCGCACACAAAATTGAAAATGCGGCTTTTCTCGCAAAATTTTGGTCAAAAGTTTAGTGTACAGTCGGACATTCTTTTGTGTTATATATTCTTGATGTAATCAAGCTCAAACTTTTAGAAATTCTCATTGTTTTATTGACGAAACCGATAATCATGTAAGTGTATCCGGCACTCAGCACGATATTTACAATAATTATTCGGTGATGTGCGGTTTTACAGTGATTACTGTGTTGGATGCCGAATATACTTGTTAAATGCAAAGATGAGCGGTTTAACTAGTATGTGTTTATTATTAAGCGACGCTAAATTGTTTTGATTTAACCCTTTGAGATTTTTCCGCTGCAAATCCGCAGAAGGGATTGCGCGTCAGTGCTGACTGTGTATAAGAGGCGGAGGTCGAGCAGCCAAAGACGCGGAGTTTAAACACAGTGACGCGGAATCCTCTCTGCGAATTTGCAGCGTTTTTTAGATGAAAAATCCCAAAGGATTAATTGATTTTTTTTTCGTTGAACAAATAAACCAACTTCGTCTATTTTCCCTTCATAAATGGACTATTTTAAAAGTTATGTCATTATCAATAGCATATGCCGCCACCACTTTTTATATACAAGAACAGGAGTAACACATTTTTCGTATATTTTTATTGGTAGGCAGTGGCGTGCCCAGGGGGGGAGGCGGAGGTGGGCGGCCGCTTTCCTTCCTGAAATCCGGCGACGCCGGATTCTTTCGCAAGGGGACCCTCACGTTTTTTTAATTTTGGGAGAGACAATTTTTTTTTCTTTAAATAATATTAATACAGAAACTTTCCTGATGCCTTCCAAAAGCATATTAACAGTCAAAAAACCAAATTTTTCCTGCTTTGCGGATAGTTTAAATTCACAATTTGTCTTAGTTTTTCGATTTCAAATCGATTATGCCGTGCAATAGTTAAGGCATACATGTTAAATCAATCTACTATAAACATTATTTACCTTTTATTAACCCGTTCCCGTAATGGCCTTTACCACCGATACAACCGTGAGACCTTCGTACGACAAAGGTGAAATCTTCGTCTCACGGTGGTCGTATTTTTGTATGACAAATGGCGTACGTAAACCTTACCGCGGTAAGCTCTTCGCATGACCTAGGTTTTACTTCCGTCATACATAATTTTTGTGCGCGAATAGTGCCCAGTGAGCGAGCAAATTGAAATGGTTAAAGCTGTACGGTAGCAATATGCAAATTTTTGCAACATGAAATATCCTACGTAATACACTGTATTCGTGACAAAATCTGCATATTGCCACCGTACCGCTTTAACCATTTCAATTTGCTCGCTCACTGGGCACTACTCGCGCAAAAAATTAGGTATGACGAAAGTATGACATAGGTCGCACGGACGTTTCACGGTTGTAGCCGAGAAAAAGAAAATTACGGGAACGGGTTAACGTATTAAACACCTGTTTTAAATGTAAAGGGATAAAAAACCTTAAATTTTGTAATAAACATCATCTGGAATTAAAATTTCTACGTGTATTTTTAGCGCTTTAAATTACCCCGCCTGGGGGCTTTTCGCCCTCCAGACAGACCCCCCCCATTACTGGGGGGCTGCCGCCCCCCAGAAACCCCCTTCAGGATTAATATTTACCCCCCTCAGACCGCCCCCCTCAAGACCTCCCCCTCCCACTCAACCCCCTCCCCACTAAACCTCTGCGTGGGAGTAGCGCAGCTACGTCTGGTTAAGCACAGACACTCAGCCCGAAAAATTATCACATACACACCTGTTACGGGACATAAGGTGGGCAGGGTGGTGAAGTTGAAAGCATACATGAGCACGGGATTAACCACCCTAAATTCTGAGAAGGGGGATTTAATCCCCACTTTGAAGTGGAGGGGACAAAAAATTAAACCCCCCCCCAATTTTAGAAAAAATGAAGAAAAAAATGTCTTTAAAATGACTTCTAACTGTCTCCAAACTTAAGTTTTGAGGTTAGAATGAATGTTTCAAACAGTAAGAAGCTCAAAAATGCAATAAAAGGGCCTTTTTAAATTAAAATTAGCGTTTTTTACCTATTTTTTCTCTAAAATCGGAAAACGATAGGGGTAAAATGCACTCCAAAAAAACGATATGGGTATTTTGCGTTTATCGGATTTTAACCCCTCCCCTCATAATTTTGGGGTTTAACCCCCCCCCCTTCCCTCCGGACCAACTTGCCCATGTATGGTTGAAAGGATAAACACCCCCCCCCTAACAAAACAATAAAATCAAAAAAATGTAGACAGGTATTAGGAAGTTAGGGGAGTAGCCGTCCCAAAGTATAATCGGTATATCCCAACAAAATTTCGGGAGGGGTATGATATACGACCCTTGTCCGACTTTCAGGTGGTTGCTCTCCTATGGTCATTTTTTTAATTCCACGGTTGGAAAAAGAATTGAATAACTTAAATGAAATCAAATTTTAAACCTTGAATCAAAATATATAACTTACTAAACCAATATTATATTAAATATCACAAACACCAAAATTATCCGTTCCGACTTTCCGAAAATTAATCAAACTAAAAAACCTAGACCAGGCTTTGCCTTAACTTGATGTACAAATGAATAAAGTATTTATTTTTTAAGTAATTTAAATTTTATTTTCTACTCCTTACCCTTGTTGATAATTATCGCGCAATTTGTCAATCAGTTCCACATTTGCGACTGTGCCATGGCGACCGAACAAATTAA
Organism: Microlaimidae sp. YZB2_3; assembly: GCA_030248175.1. NCBI lineage: Eukaryota > Metazoa > Nematoda > Chromadorea > Desmodorida > Microlaimidae > Microlaimidae sp. YZB2_3. The sequence continues at coordinate 2,289 of JASAMX010002248.1, read as the reverse complement.
ACATACCATTCTAAACAAACAATGACAATAATAAAAATCCAGAAATGTTGACAATTGCTGCGATTTTCTTTTATTTGGTTGGAGTTTCGAACAAGTCACCAGACTTATTTTAAATTCGATCAGGGTACCTGCATTTGAACAAAAACAGTTGTGTTTTTTAGTAAATTAGTATCTACATTATTAATTAGTAAAAACGACCATAGTCATACATCAAAATTATCACTTCTTACTAAATAAATAACATCGATCCACTGCCTGTACAAAGAAAGACATTATATTTGACAAATTAAAAAGACAAAAGGAAGGGAACGTTAACCGTCGCAGACGGCTACTGTTATCTTTTGTGCGGTCTTATGGAGACAGCAACTAAAAATGATTTTTTGTACGGTTTTATTTTTACCTTTCCTGAATTTTTTTCGTGGTCTTTTACAAAAATGACCGCTTTCATCGACACCTAGTTACTTAGAAATAAGCTATTATTATGTGAATTTAACCTGTAGAATATCAGGCGAACGCTTACTTTATTTAGTTCCAATGGTATTCGCTTCACATACAATTTGCAGTTTTCTTCTGCCATTTCTATGCTAAAAAAAATTAAATAAAAAACTGGTTTGTAAACATTCGCTAATCTGTAAGACTGGTTGTGATTTATAGAGCATTTTAGCTCCTTTAATACAAAACTTTTCGGGTCATTCAATAGGAATTTAACTTATAATAGTGCTCTTTTAAGAAGTTGTTATGTTGTTGTTTGTTTTGTTTGTTGTACATAGGGTAACTGACTTAAATTCGACCCGCATTAATTTCGGTTACTGGCTGGTATTTTTCCGATGCGTAAAATTAAATGAATTGCGTATGGCTACATAGTTGAAATGATGATTTATCTACACAAATCATTATATCTTTGCAAATAGCAAAAATAACAGGCGGTGGCTGAAATTAACATTGGCCAAATTTAAGTCAGTTACCCTACCAACAGTAGCGTGCCCAGGATTTCATTTCGGAGGGGGGCGGTCTGAGGGGGGCGGTCTGAGGGGGGTAAATATTAATCCTGAAGGGGGGTCTGGGGGGCGGCAGCCCCCCAGTAATGGGGGGGTCTGTCTGGAGGGCGAAAGCCCCCAGCGGGGTAATTTAAGGCGCTAAAATACACTAGAAATTTTAATTCCAGATGATGTTTATTACAAAATTTAAGGTTTTTTATCCCTTTACATTTAAAACAGGTGTTTAATACGTTAACCCGTTCCCGTAATTTTCTTTTTCTCGGCTACAACCGTGAAACGTCCGTGCGACCTATGTCATACTTTCGTCATACCTAATTTTTTGCGCGAGTAGTGCCCAGTAAACGATAAAATTGAAATATTTAAAGCGGTACAGTGGCAATATGCAGGTTTTTGTCACGGATACAGTGTATTACGTAGGATATTTAATGTTGCAAAAATTTGCGTATTGCTAACGTAAGCTTTAACCACTTCAATTTGTTCGATCACTGGGCACTCACTATGCACGCACAAAAATTATGTATGACGGAAGTAAAACCTAGGTCATGCGAAAAGAGCTTACCGCGATAAGGTTTACGTACGACATTTGTCATACAAAAATACCACCACCGTGAGACGAAGATTTCACCTTTGTCGTACGAAGGTCTCACGGTTGTATCGGTGGTAAAGGCCATTACGGGAACGGGTTAACAAAAGGTTAATAATGTGTATAGTAGTTTGATTTAACATGTATGCCTTAACTATTGCAAGGCATAATCAATTTGAAATCGAAAAACTAAGACAAATTGTGAATTTAAACTTTATTAAAATTTTTGACTGTTAATATGCTTTTGGAAGGCATCAGGAAAGTTTCTGTTTTAATATTAAAGAAAAAAAAATTGTCTCTCCCAAAATTAAAAAAACGTGAGGGTCCCCTTGCGAAAGAATCCGGCGTCGCCGGATTTCAGGAAGGAAAGCGGCCGCCCACCTCCGCCTCCCCCCCTGGGCACGCCACTGCCTACCAATAAAAATATACGAAAAATGTGTTACTCCTGTTCTTGTATATAAAAAGTGGTGGCGGCATATGCTATTGATAATGACATAACTTTTAAAATAGTCCATTTATGAAGGGAAAATAGACGAAGTTGGTTTATTTGTTCAACGAAAAAAAAATCAATTAATCCTTTGGGATTTTTCATCTAAAAAACGCTGCAAATTCGCAGAGAGGATTCCGCGTCACTGTGTTTAAACTCCGCGTCTTTGGCTGCTCGACCTCCGCCTCTTATACACAGTCAGCACTGACGCGCAATCCCTT
>JASAMX010002246.1:0-13543 GCA_030248175.1 Microlaimidae sp. YZB2_3 | reverse complement strand
TTGCTTTTGGTTAGTTTACGTATTGCTCTAGCAGTGTAAAATGCTTACGAAATTAATTAGATTTTTTGTTAAAAATTTATTAATAAATTTATGACAGTTTTTTAAGTTAGAAAGGTCAAATTTAACAATAAGAGGTCTGTATCTATTACAAAAAATTAAAAATTTTTGTATCAATTCTTTTCTTCCCATATCTCAAATCGATAAAATCATTAAACGAAAATCTTAACTCGAATACCAATATCGGTTACTCATGGAACAAATAATTTGCGAATTGTGATTAATTGAGTAAAAATCACATTTAAACCTAAATCATTAGAAACATTGCTAGTTTTATGGATGTATCGAATAACCTTGAAGCTAAAATCTTCGGTTTTATTATATATCGCAATTTTAACATTATTATTGATAATTCTAATTTTTTCAAATTTAAGTAGTTACAAGTATAATGATTAACACTCGTGTCAGACAAAGGAAGCTCTTTAGGATAATTTTTTTTAAAAATTTCCAGTATATTAACCTAATTACTACCATACATAGCACAAAAAACATCATCTATATACCTAGTAGTAATGGTCAAATTATTCTTATACCAAGGGTTAGATTGATAGCGTAAGATCAGCCAGTTGCGGTGATGCGTTACCGCCTTGAGGGATACCAGTAACTTGCCAAAAAGTTTGTCCAGCAAAAACCACATAAGAATTTTTTACAATAAAGGCTATAAGTTGTTTAATTTGATTGCAATCAAAAGCATTATCGTTTATACGTTCATTTGAATAAAAGACATTTATTAAAACTAAATATCAAAAACTGTTTACCTGAATTTTTGAAAAGCAAATCTACTAATCCTGACATATTATCTAATACTATCCATGGGTGAACTAGTATATAGCGTACTAAAATCTGCAGAAAAAACACGACTTATTTGTTTATTAGTTTTTAATTTGGAAACAACTTGCAAACTATTATCAACCGACCAGTAAACTTTGCCTATTTTATCTTCTAGAGCACACAATATTTTGAAAATGATTTTGAAAAAATTTTAAAATTTTACCTAAAAGTAATGAAGCTTCTTTAGTGCTAGCTTTAAAAGCACCAGCAATATGTCGAGCTCCCGTTGGAGTTTTATGAAATTTAGGATTAAAAAAATTTTTAGGTAAACACATATGCTCCTTAGGAACTTTGCAATTAAACATAACTGAGACGTCCACATGTGTTTTAATAATATCATTAACTGTATTACTATCTACTAGTTTGTAAACCTGGTTCCCCAAAATAACCCATTCGTTATTTTGTAATTGGATACCTAATTCCTCACAAATAATTTGTACATAAAATTTTTTACACATAATTGCAAAATTATTACCAGCTTTGTCAACTGGCGAAACTACGAAATTAACGTGTAAATCAGAAATTTCTTTTTTTAAATATTTAAATGAAATAAAATCAGTATTTGAGTTAGCATTTCTAAGTATTATATTAGTCCAGAAATTAATACGATTATCAATGATTTTAGTAGCCCGTTCGATAAATGTATTACTATCAATAAAATTGAATTTATATTTACGTTGACAAAATTTAACATAATTAAAAATACCACTAACTGCGGCAGATCTAGTTTCTACCCAATCTACAGGTTTAGGGAATCGGTATTTAAGACCAAACTTTATGATATTACGTAAATTAAGTGAATCAACTACATTTAAATCTCCTGTAACAATATGTTTATGGTACTCGTCACGAAATTTAGAGTTACAACAATTACATTTGGATAATAGTAACTCTTTAAGTTTAGCTAATGTTAATTTATCTAGGAACTTCTTATAATTACAAATATAAAATATATACAAATATACAAATATAAAATTGCGTTTTATTTGGATTTCGGTCGAGTGGTCCATTTAAATCTCAGTTTTATTTCTAATTCATAAAAATTATAATGAAAAATATGTATAATAATAAAAAAGTCACGTTATTTAAATTCACCTTAAATAAATATTTCCATTTCCATTAGCGAATTGATGAAGAATAGGTCATTGTAATGACCTAACTTTAAAATGTATGGCATTAATTTTACAATTATGTTATTAATGACTTATACTGATCGGTGTCACTTAATTATATATTTTTGCCCTTTATTATCCTTTGGTTTTATACTGTTTTTTTAAAAAACTATACTGGATCAACGTAGACCTTTATATCACCCGGTATAAACATTACATTATTACAAGGTTATGTTATTTAAAAAAAATCTTATTGGCAAATTAAAACTGGCGGATCTCGGTGATTTGCCATATTGAATCTTCTATTTAACAACAGAACTATTTAGAGTTTTTAGCAAAAGTTGGTGTAAAATTAATGATTAAATGTCTTATTTCCACAATTATGAAATTACTCAATTTTAAATCAAAATATAATTTTTTTCAGGAAGGCCCAAAGTAATTTAATTTTTGAAAATTTTGTGAAAAAACGGATTTAAAAAAAATTTGAAGTTCCCATGCAGTATTTAAAAAAAACGTTATAGGGTAGTGCATTTAATTTCGGCACTTTTCCCAATTGGGCATTTTTGATTTTGGACTATATCTTTGGTAATCCTGGACGGAATACGACGTTTGGTAGCTCAAATGAGAGCTAATTATATGTAAATGACTGTCGTGAGCTTTTTATTTGTTATGTTATGATATTTTCATGTGAAATTATGTGATTTATAAAAATAAATTTGTTACTCGCGTTTTTAGAACATGGGCATTTCATGATTACGCAATAAATTGGTTTAAAAACTAAACTGTCCTGGTAAAATTTAGTCTATTTTTCGAATTTTTAGTCCCCGTGGTTTTACGTTGCGTCTGTGGTGAGCAATCGTTATAAAATGAAATAGTGTAATTTCGGCACTCATATGCTGTAGGTAAAAATGGATTGAAATAAGTGGTCGGGTGTTAAATTGTAGTTGTAAATAGTTAAAAGACAACGTTGAAATGTGTAGGAGTCATAGCACTGCACTTAAACTCGATTAAGAGGGTCTTTTTAAAAAGTGCCGAAATTAAATGCACTTTTTCCCCAAATTTTGCTTATTTTGATACCATTTGGCATTTTAGCTGTAACTTTTTGCCAGTTACACGTTGAACAACAAGTAGAAGCTTAAATTAAAGAAAACTGTCTGAAGATAATGATAGGCTTTTAAATTTTTGAAAATGATGATTTTTTACTGAGAAACCATCGATTGTTTGTAAAGTGCCGAAATTAAATATGTGCATTTCGGCAATTTTCCATTTTATTAAAAACTGATTTAATTAAGTAAAAAATTTTTTTTCGTACAGTGAAACTTTTGCGACGCAACGAAGTATCGTGAAAGCTTCAAAATGAGCTATCAAACATGAAAATCGGGCCATACAGTGAAAAGTTACATCGGAAAAACGAAAAAGTGCCGAAATTAAATGCACTACCCTACGCGCACAATTTTAATCGCTCCGCACTAGTGATGTTCCCCGGAGCTCCGAAGCGAAGCTCCGCTTTTAGGAACTCCGCCCTATTTTATTACTCACCTAATGAATAATTTAACAATGATACCATAGATTATTTCGTCAAAATTTTCTGTAAATTTTTCTTAAAACTCTAGAAATAGTCAAAAAATGTTGATAGAGTATATTTAAATGTTTTTAGAGCGATTGCCTTTAAAGCTGACTCTTGGATCAGAGCAATCAATCCAGCTAACATTAGCAAACAGAGTTTGCTAAAAACGTCTCAGCTGGCGGGGGCCTTAGAAAAGGCTCAAAATCGTTCAAGGATCCGCCGAGTACCACCTTTTGTGGGTGCGGGGTTAAAGTCCACAGCCAAAAGCTGAATTTAACCTTGAATGAATTTTAAGCTTGAATAAACTTAAAATCGCTCATTTAAAGGGCGAAGCTCCGGAGCTCCCTCCGCTTTAAATGACCGGAGCGCTAAACGCCGTTCCATACCCGCATCCGAGGCAACCTTTTCTCCCTTCTCCGAGGTATTCTCTGATTGGTCAGCTGAGAAAAAAACTAAGTTTAATTTTGCGTTCGCTGGTTTTTGATTTTATCATTTAATTCAGTATCGTATCGGACTATTTATTGTTGTTATTAAAACTATAATCTTATATGTTTATATGTTTATTGTGTTTATTTGTTATCAGCAAATCAAACCTAGCTGACCTGGTTGATTTGTAGAATTAAATCGACTATATAACAACAAAATCAGTTAAATTTTTCAGTAAAAATGGTTAAATAATAAAAATTAAATGCCATATTTTAACAATTAATTTTCGGACTACTCAATTTTGAACAAAAATTCAATTTTTTAAAGGGTAAAATTTGAATAGTTTTTGTACATTTTCTGTAAAGGTAAAAATTAAAAAAGATTTATGCGCTCTAATTTGTTTTTTTTTTTAATGCGATATAACCGCACAATTTTAATTGGTCCGCTCATGTCTCCGTCTCCTATAAAAATTTACGAGGTCAGACAGATTATATCTTAACCATAATTCTATTAAAAATGGTTTTTATTTAGTATTCTAGGGTTTATTTCAAGCATACTATAATGTTCTCCACTTAAAAATGATTTTATAATAAAAATATTGATTATAAAATTTAACTTAAATATAGTAATTTTCGTTTTATCATTACTTACGCACATTTTAGAGTCTAAAAAATGTCATAAAACCAAGCAAAAATGTTCCAGAGCTCCGGAAATTTTAAAGTGGAAGAAGCTCCAGAGCTCTGCCCTGAAAATGTGCAATTTAAAGCTTGTTTGAACTTGAAATTATTTTATTTACATTTTTACGTCTGAAAATAAATCTTAAATAATAACGTCTTAAATATGTATAAAAACAGTACCAAAATAAAGGCAGTGTTCCAGAGCACCGGCAGTTTCTCCGGAGCTCCGTGAAAAGCGCAGCTATTCTCTGGAGCTCCTCTCTGAAGCCCCAGACCAAAATTTCCTATTTTCTGTTCCAAGTTCATATGGAATGGTTGCATTTGCCGTATGAAATTTTATAGAGATTTAAATAATTTTATATTGAGTTATTACAGTATCTAGTAGTTTCTTTGTTTGTTTGTTTTTAAAGTTCTTTTTAATTTGCTGTTCAATGCAAAACACAACACAAACAGTGCGTGCAAAAAGCACACAAGTTTTAATTTAATATCGACGATACATTATTTAAGTGTATTTTTAGGATATATCTTTAAAAACAGAAGGAAATCTAAAGCTTCGTCCTGTTTATATTTAACTAACTTAACGTTTTAAACGCGTCTGCCACATTCGTTTTGTGCACACATTTAAAAAATTTTTAAGCTTATAAATTACAAAAATCCTCATTTAAATTTGTAGAAAAATTGTTAGTTTTACGTTTTTAAAGATTTAAGTGACATAATGTATAACTTGCACTGTTTTAACATTCGAATCATTTTATTTTAAAGCCTATGAACGCAAAATTAATCTCAGTTTCTTTTCCTTCGCTGACCAATCAGGGAAGACCACTCTTCGGGAGAAAGAAATTGCCTCAGATGCGGGTATGGAACGGCGTTTAGCGACCGGAGCTCCGGAGCATGATATTTGAGCGTTATGACATCACTAGTCCGCACAGAAACTTACGAGATCAGCCAGACATAATAATATTCAACCATAATTTGTTTGCAAGAAATTATTAGGACCAATAGTGTTTCCAAAATTTTCTGAGCAATTATTACAGATCAAAAGTCAGAAAATAATTACGGAAATTAATTTTAACAAACTGAGTTACAGGACTCCATGGCCTATAAAGCTCCTTTAGCAAATTACGTAAAAAACATAAATGACGATAATGACAGACAATCTTTTACTTCACACTTTGTTTTGTTTTTTATGTCATTTTAATAAAACTCTTTGTTAAAGACTTGTTTTTTATTTACACTTGATTTCATAACTCGTAATACGCAATAAAAATGACATAAATTATCCAGTTCGTGCGTGACCGTCAGTTTTTTTATCTTTTCCTTACAGTTTCCGTTTAACGTGTAAGTTTTTTTTTTTAATTTAAACTTGATTTTGCACTATTTTTTAACACAATAATATTTTTATTTTTGGTTTAGGTGCTTTCTGGAAAACTTTAGCTGTATTTTTAGTAACTTTTTATTTTCCGCACAGTGGGTCATGTTTATTAAGTTCAATCGACCAAAGTCACATAAGGATATTCAGCTGTGGAAATTGCGTTTGCAACTGTCGAATCACTTTAGTTTTTTGTTTGAGAACCGCGCAAAAACTACTAAATGTACTTTTACAGAACTGAACATCATACAGAACTGCCAAGAAGCTGCGCTCCAACTATTGCCATGCAAATTAAACTACATCGTATGGAAATTATTCCTTTTGTCACTGGTCGATTGCTACCCACTACTGATGTTCCCCGGAACTCCAGAGCGGAGCTCCGTCCGGAGCGGAGCTCCGCTTTTAGGAGCTCCGGAGCTCCGCCTTATTTTTACACTAAGTTTGTAAATAATAAAAGTATAATGGCATTAATTATTTTGTCAAAATTTTTTTGTAAACTAAATTTTTCAAAACTTATGTAAAACAATAAAAATAGTCCTACAAATACTTTTAAAGTCGTTTAAAATGTATTTCAATTTTAAATAAGTTTCAAACCGCTCATTTAAGAGGCGGAGCTCTGAAGCATGACATTGGAGGGTAGGAACATTACTACTACCCACAAATATTCAAGTGTATTACTCATACTGAAGGTCCCTGGATCGAGTCCCCACTGAGACACACTGCATTGTGATAATATTCTTTGTTAATATTGTTATGTAGTAATTGATTGTGCAATTAGTGCTGAGTAATATCGGCCTTGCGTATCCTGCTTTATGCGAAAAAAAATTGTAGTAAGTAGACCTCAAACTCACAAATAATTTAACTATGAGTACTAAGTGATATTCAGCTTACAATCTGGTATGCTCAATGATAACTAATTTGCAAACTCGTTATCTCTTTGAAAAACTAAAATAATTCTAGGCGTTGAACCTTCACCAGTTCATTTGATTGTAATTCATTTATTGGAAGTCGCATTTGTAAAGCATCAATACAACCGTTGTTACGAGTTAAAATCCATTTTTTATTGATAATGCTATTTTAATAAGACTGAGTGTGTATTGCAAAATGTAATTTTCACCAGTTTATCGAACACTAAAAACACTAATAGCAATGTTGCAAATATAAACTTGCATTTATTGTATGGTGTTAATCTAATTACGCCTAAACCCATCAGCAATATAAGCGTATTGCATGCAGATTGGAATGTTAGTGGCGCGTTGTAAACGAATACATACAACAAAGACAAGATTCATAAAGTAAACTACACAACGTATAAACAAGCTATGATAAAATTTTGTTTTGTTTTTTTTTGGTTTATTCCTCAAATATTCCAGGAGCACATTTTTCCAGATCATCTGAAGCAACCTAAATGAATGATTATTGTACACTTATAAAACAAACAGAATTCTAAATAAGCTGAACCTCTTCTACTTTAGTAAGTGTCCTAAAACTACTCTAGTAATCTTAGGACACTGACAAGCCTTCTATTCGCGTTCTAGTTAAATTTTTCTGCCCAACCTTCTTGAAATATCCTTACTTTTAAAACAGTTTACTTTGATTACTTTGCTATCTTGTCTTTCTGCCTCAACCCTTTATCTTCTTTCTCTTGAATTCCAGCCCTGTTCTCCTCAGTCCGGCGCGTTACCTACCACTGCACCATATGGGCTGTTTGTGATTTATTTTACGGTGTTTCTAATAGACTATAGTTCTGAATAAGGGTTTTTTAGTGTAGGAAGAGGGTACAATAACTACTAGCGCCAATCATATATAGGGGTAAAATTGAGAAACAGATACCGACTAGTACATTTTACGGTTTAAAATATTTCAAATATTAATTGGTTCAAAATCTCGACCCTTTCTTTTCAAAATTTCCTAAATAATTTTTAATATTACAAAAGCCGTTTTTGGGGATTATTAGTTTTATGCCGCTTCGTAAGTACGGCCCTGCTGGCGCGCTTGGTTTCCAGTTTTTTAATGTTTCAATTACGGAAAATGCCTAATTTAAAAGTTTGAAATGGACTTTTTAAAATTAATTTTTAAATTTTGAATAGTTTTACAACCAAAACCCAAAAAAACCTTTGTAGGTTTAAAATTAGTTTCAAAGCACAAATTTAAACTTTATCTTTACTAATTTAAAATCACTGTTTACGAAAATACTATTATAGGGATGATTCCTAACTATTGTGACGTTTAATTAAAAAACCAGAATTTAGTTAGCACAAACTGATATATTAAGGCGCTTCAACGTAGTGAAACATATGATCGTGTAGCAATTTTTATATAGTATAGGTTTAAACTTAAGAAACTAAGAAAACAAAGATTTTTTTCACAAATTTTATTTTTTCCTTTTTGTACCTTCTCTCGTACAGTAAAAGACGCTTGAACTAGTCTATACTTCGCCAGTAGTTGTTTGTGAGTCATCACTTCAAGGAGGGACATTTCACGTCACACTTTTTATCCAAGAAGAAGCTGCTCTCAGCAAGCTTCTTAAACAACCATGTTGAGTTCAAACCTTTTGCCTTAGCAACCTGTAGACATACTTTTTTTCTCCAAGGCGCGGTACAAGTACCACTTGTGACCACCCATAACTTGAATCCCAGGCCTGTTCTTCTTAATATAGCGCGCTACCACTGCACCTTAGGGCCATAGTCTCTTATACTCGCAAGTATTTGTGAGTCGTCACTTCAAGAGGGGTCGTTCCACGTCACATAAGGACGGCTCTAAGTATGTAGAATTATAAAAAGAAAAAGGAGTATCTACCGAAACACTGGCCTAGAGTTTCAATGTTAAAACTTTGGTGGAAAAAAACACAAATTCCTCTTACTTTAAGTTCGTCCAGCATTCTTTGGACTTTGGTGGCAAGTTCAACGGTGTCCTGGAGCTCGCAGTCACTGGAGACTAAGGGGCTTCGCTTTCCTGGCCTGTAGTTGAAGCGACCAAGTGCCATGGAGCTTCTAGAATTATTTTGTACAATAATACAAAAAATTGCATATGGACTGTGAATAAATACATTCTAGTTAAACGGCTCGTCTACTCATTTATATGTAAGTATATCCTGCATCTAGCACAATGATTATGAAACTGCACAGCACCCTATGAAGAATTACAATGGAAATCCAAATGTACAGAAAGGTCTTGAAGAGGATTTTGTAACATGTTATTAGTAAAAAGGAGGCGAATAAAACCGGATATTATAAAAAAAACCAAAAATTTCTTACGAAAAACAATATTTGAACAAAAAAAAATGAAAGGGCAATTATCATACAAAAATTGAATACAACCTAGAATAAACTGAAAAATAATCTGTGAATCCATTAATAAAACGTGCACGTCTTCTCTCAATTTAACTTCTACATTTTACTGTTAAAAATAAAAAAAGGTTTAATTTTAACTTAAAAAATTATTTTGGAGCGGTGCAATGAGGGAGTAAATTTAAAGGGAGATGTACATTTTATTAATAAAGTCTTTAATTATTCATCAGTATATTCTATGGGGCATTATTCTATCGCATATTATAATTACCATTTTATATTTTGTGTTCAAAAATTGTATCTCGTAAGAAATTTTTCAGTATATTTGGCGTCCGTTTTTATCTCGCCTTCCTTTACATGCAAAATCTTCTTCGAGACCTTTATGTACATTTGAATTTCCGTCGTTAATGTTCATAATTATAGTAAAGAATCTGCTGGATGCTGAATATCTATACTTATATGATGAGAGGGTTAACTAAAATGCGTCAGTGACGCTTGCTTGAGCGCTGCTTCAGCTATGTTACGAGCGTGTGATATTTTTGTAAATACTTTCAAAAAATCAAAATCTTATGCTAAAGCCAAGGATTCATACACGTTTGAAGTTATTAAAATTTTTGATTTTGCTAAAAATTCTCATACGTTTCATGCATAAACATTTTTCCAACACGAATATAAATTTTAAAAAAATAGACCGCGTAACAAAATTAGGGTCGATGGTCTTGTCACAAAACAAAGTGCCTTTTTATTTTTGCATTTTATTGTAATTTTTTCGGAACTTGAAATTCTATAAATAAAAAAACATCTATTTGAAAAATGTTAGGGACTTTATGTATAAAATTAAATCATTATAAAAACTCCGTTTTTCTCTTTAACCCAAAAAATTTACATAAGAAAAACGTTAGTTACGCAAAAAAAGATAAAAAGAATCGTCAACAATTACAAAAATACTTAAATTTGTGTTAACATTGTTGTTAAATCTTTGCTTTCTGAAAAAATTGGGTAAAACTTATTCATTTCATATTGAATCTTGATTTTGCGGCAAAACCGCCGACCCAAAAAATTTAGGTAAGTTAAGCTATGTACTGTAGGTAGGTCGATACATAAAAACTTTCATTAACAACATAACCATCACCGTAAAAACATTTGCTAACCATTGTATGGTATTCAAATGCCTAAGTTGTTGTATTAATAACTATTATCTTAATAATTAAAGTCGTTTTAAAAAATAAAATATTATTTAATTGTATTTTAGCGTGGAACACAATGTGGTAGGTATAGTATACTGTGTTGGTGTTCAAATCGCCCTTAACAGGTTGTTTTAATAATTTCAGTTGTGCAAATTTTTTTGGCAAGAAAAACAATACTCTGGGCGTATATATTTGAAAAAATTTAGTAAAATTTATCACACCAACGAGAAAGCTATAGCAATTACGATAATTTTCCCAAAACCGACCTTTTTTCTTCTGGTGTCCTTTTTCCCGGCCGAAGAGAACCAGTCCTGCCCAACGCCTAAATAAAATAATTATTGTTAAGTTTATCTTCACTTAAAGATGGGGTCCGTAAAAAGTGTTGGCACCTTAATAATCCTATGCGTTTGGATTTAATTTTTTTTGGCGACCGTTTTAAAAAAATAATCCCCACTTTTCTAATTCAATTAGCGTGTTTGTTTATAAAAAAATCTGCGCGTTTACTCTGCTTTTCTATCCGTCTGTAACGAGGTGAGCATTAGAAAATATTGTTTTAGTGTCAGACAGAGCAATCAATACAATGCTTATTTTATTTTTGACACCTACTTGTTAGTGAATTTTTTATTAATGGATTGTTTCTGTAATTTAAAACAAGATACTTTATAATTAAACACTTTAAAATAATATTTTTGGTACAATTTTATTTATAATTTGAGTAATTAATGTTTAAATTATTCGATATTGCATTACTTTTTGTTGGGTGGATTATAAAAGTCACCAATTGGTATAAAGAATACTCAATTTTAATCATTTTTAGAACGTCAAAACTTTTTTTATTATTTAACCCTTTTTTTAAAACTAAGATATTTTTAAATAACTCTTAGTGATTTGCGTTTTTTATGTTTCTTTCGTTTTTATAAAGCTCATCATTATAAACGCGATTATTATGGATCTACCTAGCATAACAAAAATTGGGTCGGCGGTCCCACCAGGAAACAAAGTTCTTCTCAAATTAAAAGGATTTTTTCATAATATTTTTGAAACTGGAAATACTATATACAAATAAAACATCTACTTGAAAAATTTTAGTGGTATTTTTGTATTTAATTAAGCATCACAAAATGTTTTTTTTTCAGATTAGCCAAAAAAATTTACATATGAGAAACTTTAGTTACGGTTAATATAGCTCTAAATAATGGTCAAAAGTTAACAAAAATATTCGAAATTGTTTTTATATAGTTGTTTAATCTTCAATTTCCGAAAAATTTTTGCAAAAATCATTGGTTTCATAACAAATTCTGATTTCGCGGCGGAACCGCGGACCCAAATTTTTTGTAATGCTAGGTAGGTCCATTATTTATTATTTATTTACCGAATGCCAATTTTTAAAAATCCGTATTTGCCGACCAGAAAGGTAAAGCAGAACGCTTAATGCTGGTTCATACTTATGACAAAACGTCCTTTGGACAAAGTCCAAAAGACAATTTTAGAAAAGCCAAAACGTACTTTGGGCGAAGTATAAACGCTACTTAGAATTTGTCCGGACTTTGTCCAAAGGACAAAATCCAAAAGGAAAAGTCCAAAGGACAAAAAGTATGAACACGTTGTCCTTTGGATTTTGTCCTTTTGGATTTTGTCCTTTTGTTCCTTTGGACAAAGTCCTTTGTCCAAAGGACAAAAGGACAAAATCCAAAGGACAACGTGTTCATACTTTTTGTCCTTTGGACTTTTCCTTTTGGATTTTGTCCTTTGGACAAAGTCCGGACAAATTCTAAGTAGCGTTTATACTTCGCCCAAAGTACGTTTTGGCTTTTCTAAAATTGTCCTTTGGACTTTGTCCAAAGGACGTTTTGTTATAAGTATGAACCAGCCTTTATTGATTTTTATAAGAAACATCAAAGAAAAAGCAGTTATATTAACCGTTCCCCCATAGACTAGCAGTAGATTTTTTAATAAGCATAAAGTACCACAATGGGACATGATACCACAATAAACTGACAGCTGTGGAGCAGCCGCCAAAATCAGTCATAAGTCATAACTGTTGTTAAAATAATTTCTAAACTTTAATTATCATTTTATTAACATTTTGAACTAAATAGGCTCATAAACAAAACAATGCGACATGTGAGAGAAAAAAACAGCCAGAATTCAGCGCTAAGAAAAAATACATTTTGAATAATATCTTCAGAAAGAATACAAATCTTCGGAAACAGTTTTATATTCATAACAAAGGAAAACTTTATTTTCTTAATCCTTTGCGAAATCTTAAAATCAAGCTAAAAACATAAACAACCCTTAAAAAAGTCTATAGTCTTTAAAAATGTCGTTAATTTACTGCTCAAATAATTTACTGTTTTATAAGATATGTTTTTTTTATTTTATAAAACTATTTTGCAGAAGGTATTTCTTCTGAACACCCAGAATTTAAATAAGCACAAAAAACTGTTTAATGTATTTAAATATATTTCTACAAAGTTTTGCTTACTAAAACATGTGATCAATTATTTATCAATAAAAAAATTAATGGAGTGCTTTCACAAATCAAATGCCCTACCTGCGTGGTTTAAAACGAATTATTTCTTTAAAACCAGACTAATCGGTTTGAAATTTTACCATTATTCTAAGAAACCGCCGAAATATTTCATTTGATACCATGACGGTCTTATGTTAAAGTAGTACTCCGTCTTAGGTGATATAGGAAAATAATTTATGACAGTATCCCTTTATGTGACTATAGAGGCCAGCGGAAAAATTCATCCTCAAAAGTTTATAGGAGCTTAAAAATTTTTGATTATAAACTTAAATTTACATAAATCTATTGCGTGTAAGTCAAATCTATGTTTTTTGCCAGTTCAAATTTTCGTAAAAGCTTATTTAATAATTTGGGCGAAAGGAGCTGTTTTTGTGATTTAGGGTCAATGGAGCCTTGGGAACTTGGAGCTGGAACTTGGAGCCAAAAATAGGGAACTTGGAGCTGTAAGTGGGGAACTTGGAGCCGTAAGTAGCGAACTTGGAGCCAAAAATAAA
>JASAMX010002244.1:0-11568 GCA_030248175.1 Microlaimidae sp. YZB2_3 | reverse complement strand
AATATAGCCTTCTAATTGAAAAATAGGCGATTTCGCGCTTGTCAAAGATTGCTGTAGTATGATTTTTTTAATTGATATTTCATCAAACTAAAAAAAATGCAACAGTGCTGTGTGATTAGATCAATGTATAAACAAATCATTATCATATAATAGAAATTTTTATTTAGTGAGCAGCTACCCAAACCAAATGCAAATTTCCTATAGTCCACATAATGTCCATCTCAGACTAGTCCACATCTTTTCTGTCTAAACATACACCCGGGGGAAAATCGCCCTTTTTCCCCCTTTATTCTTAGAGCATTTTTCAAGGCTAGTTTTAAATGTTTCAATTACACAAAATTTGCCTATTTAAAAGTAAATTGGATCGTTTTTTATATGTCGTATCTGAATTGTTTCTGCGGCGTTTAACAAAAGTTTGGGTTAAGCTTCTATAAAAAATATTTCAAACCATTTGACAATTAAAGGTACGGTACCAAGACCAACTTTTTCTTTTCGATTTGGATTATTTTTTTATGAAAACCTTACCACTGCTCTGAATATCCCATATAAATTTTTCATCAAAATATCTCCAGTGGTTCAGGAGATATGACTGTAATGGCCTTAGTACCTGTTTGTTCCCTTCTGTTATACGGGTGTGGCCTTAGCGTTTAGTTGTATTGTGAGTATTTATTATGGTGGTCAACTATTAGGGTAGCCGTTTATTAAGTCATTTAATTATATGTCTCTCAGCGTGGCGGCACAACTTAGCGAGAAGGTCCAAGTTCTTCAGTCGAGGAGGCTAAGCTGAGGGGATAATCTTTAGGCGGGTAGAGGCGAGTGTCCGAGGCAAACAGGCGGGTTTCCAAAACTGCTAATACTCCACTGTTCTTAACTGCTTCATTGCTCCGCAAAGATAGAATCCAAGTCTTTGAGAAGCGAGAACAATCTCTTGATGTTTAAACTCAACTCCACTACGCTTATATGGCGAGAAGCCCGCTTAAATACCCGTGCGCGTAAGCGCACGCCCTTTACGCCCACTGATTGTTTAAAGACCAACGGATGGTTTATTTGCCCATTACATGACTCTTTAAAAATTGCGTTTTTCGACAATTCTGTACTTGAAAGATTTTTCAATGGGTATTAAAATTTAATTTACAAAATATGCACTCAAAGAAAGCGGCTATTTTCTACTTTAATTTTCTACTTTGATTTTTAAGATTAGTGCAGTATTTGTCGAGATATTGCGTTTCCCGTACAAAAAACCTGCGATTTTTTTTAAATACAAAATTTAAGCAAAAATAGTTGGCAAACTTCATAAAACCACTGCCGTCGTTTGGTGTTTTTAACAAAAAAACATTAGACTTTTTTTACGGGAAACGCAGTATTTTAAAAAATACGGCACCAATCTTAACACTCAAGGTATCAAATTAAAGTTGAAAGTAACCGCTTTGTTTGAATGCATATTTTGTAATTTAAATTTTAATACATATTAAATAATCTTTCAAATACAGAATTGTCGCCATTTTTGGAGGGTCATAACTCCTAAAATACTAAAAATATTTTGATAACAAAATTTTTGTGGGCTATTGAAAGTAGGGGTAAGGTTTTCACAAAAAATAATCAAAATCAATAAAAAAAAGTTTGAATACCGCTGCTTTAAGGTCTTTTTAGACAGTTTTCATTGCAGAGCGTTTAGTAGTAAATAAGTTTCGCTAAAAAGCGAAAATTACTCTTTTATTTACTCACAATTTATTTTTGCATCATCATATTAATAGAGTATTACAATATTTCAAAATATTCAAACGAAGAAAATTTGACTAATTGACAAAAAGCAGGCTACAAATAAAAATTTTTGTTGCAATTTGTTTTTTTGATATCTATTATTTTAATCACTTTATCGACATTATAAATATTAAGTTTACAATTGTGGTATTTTTGCCTCATTAACACGTATATTTAATTTCCAAACGAAAAACGCTTTATTTCGCGAGATCTATTATGCCCAATTCGCAATATTCCATATCTCAGAAAAATGTCCGAATAGATTAAGTCTGTGCAACAGTTTATTCTTCTGAAAAATGCGCTTAAAGGTGCGGTGCGAAGAAAACTTTTTGTCTTCGATTTTGGTAATTTTTTGTGATAACCCCTGCCCCAATAGCCCACATAAATTTTTTCAAAATTGGAATTTTCAACAATTCTGTACCTGAAAAATTACACTAAACAAGCAGTTACTTTTTACCTTAATTTGATACATTACCTTCATCGTTAAGATTGGTGCAGTATTAATCGACACATTGCGTTTTACAAAAAACCCGCGATTTTTTCTTTAAAAACACCAAACGACGGTAGTGATTTTGTGAAGTTTGGCCAACCTTTCTTTCTTTCACTTCGTGTTTTTAGCGAAAATATCGAATGTTTTTTGTACGAGAAACGCAATATCTCGACAAATACTGCACCATTCTTAACAAACAAAGTATCAAATTCAAGTAGAAAGTTGCCGCTTTTTTGAATGCATAATTTGTAACTTAAGTCTTTATACCCATTGAGCAATCTTTCACGCACAGAATTGTCGAAAAACGCCATTTTTGGTGGGTCATAGCTCCTAAACCACTGGAGATAGTTTGTTGAAAAAAAAATTGTGGGCTACTGGGGGAAGGGGTAAAGTTTTCACAAAAAATGATCAAAATCGAAGACAAAAAGTTTGACTCCGCGCCACACCTTTAAGAAAAAAATATATTTGGTATTTGTTACAAACGTTGATTTAATGGCCATCAAAACCTGAAAACGAATTGTTTATAACACCTTTTTATATAATATCAACAATTTTAAAAAAAAAATTTCCAACTGTACCAAATCTCATTTTGCAAACACGCGATTCCAGAAAGCCCGGAACTAATTCCTAATTGCGTGATTTGCGTGAGCTGGAATGAGATTTGTAAGGGGTGTTTTTTTGCGTTATTTAATTTTTTTGTTCATTCGCCTGCAAAATAGGCAACGTTCTAAAAAAATTTTAAAAAACTAAACTAACAAACAAATTTCTTACTTTTTCGACTAATAAATAGTTTGTTATGGTTTATTGACTTTGTCAAAAAGTATAACAAAAAATTTGCGCGCATTTATGCCCATCCATATACTGACAAAGTTCGGACCTTCTCCCTAGAACCGGTAGCATAAAACATCTAAGGAACATAAAACCTTAAAGACGTACCGAGTCAAACTTTTTGTCTTCGATTTTAATTATTTTGTTTTGAAAACCTTACCCCTGCCCCCAATAGTCCACAAAATTTTTTTCATCAAAATATCTCCAGTGGTTCATGAGATATGATCCATTAAAAATGGCGTGTTTTGACAATTCTGTACTTGAATAATTGCTCAATGGGTATTTCAATTACGAAATATGTTGTCACAGAAAGCGGCTATTTTCTACTTTAATTGAATTCCTTGATCGTTAAGATTGGTGCAGTATTTATTAAAAATACAAAGTGACGGCACAAAATTTTAGCCAAATTTAATCAATTTTCGGCCGTCGTTTGGTTTTTTTATTAAAAGAATTGTGGTTTTTTTGTACGGGAAACGCAATATCTCGACAAATACTGCACCAATCTTAAACCCAGTGAAAAATACTGCACCAATCTTAAACCCAGTGAAAGATCGTCAAACAGACTGCTTAAAATTCGAATGGAAAGATCGGCGGATTGCAAGGAAAATGTGAACAACAGCAGGGTCCTCCGAAGTCATCATCAATTTTCTGGAGTATATATCAGACCCAGCTACACCCTTTCCGAACCAAAGCACATTTCTGCTCTTTATTGTGAAAGGGAACGTCTTGCGCCAAGGAAGTTCGCCTACTGATTGGGTTGTGATACCAAAAAACTTCACAGGTTCTACCAGCGCCAAACCAGTTCATTCTAAGCCTCAAACACTCAGTCAATCAAAAAATGCGGGATAGGTAGCCCGTTGCAAAGGTTTATTGTTTAAGTATTTTAATGCCCGCAGTTTAGGAAATAAAATTAATGAATTACTTGCGCTTCTTTCTGAGCAAAATTTTGATTTAGTTTGTATTTCCGAAACTTGGCTTGATGCCACTTATTTAGATTCTTTGTTATCGTGTAATAACTTATATAAAGTGTACAGGTGTGATCGAGTTGGAAAACACGGCAGTGGGGTTGCAATTATAGTTAAGTCTAATTTTAAAGTTTCTTTTGTAAAAGTAGATAATAGGTTTGCAAGCCTTGAAAGTGTTGCAATTGTAATCATAGGATTAAAAGACACTCTAGGAGTTGTCTGTCAATACCGTACGCCTAGTTATGCTTCTCGCGATGACGAAATTGAAAAAATTCTTCTCCTTTCTGAATTAAATTTCAGTTTGGTTACTTTGAATTATCCGTGTATCTTTATTGGGGACTATAACTTTCCAAATATTGACTGGAGTATTCCTTCAGTTACAAATAACGACGTTTTGCATGAAATATTTTTTAATTCTATAAGCGAGTGTGGACTTTTTCAATTTGTCCATTTTAAAACCCATAACAGTGGTAATATATTAGATTTACTATTTTCAAATCAAACTGACATACTATGCGACATACAATCTGATGAGCCATTTTCATATACGTGTGACCATATTTCAATTTTATTTTTTGTTCTGCCGATTATTCTAAAATTCGAAATTTTCTAAGAATTTTTCGAAGAAAAATTTTCGAAATTTTCTACTTTTTTAGAATTTATTTAAAAACAAAAACAAGCTCCAAAATAAGTGTGTTGCAATAAATTTCTTTAATAATAATCAGTGTTAGCAAGTCTTGTTTCATTTTTTAAGTTATTTGGAAACATTTGACAAAGAATATCTTATCACTATTTTATTACACCAACTTCATTTGGTCCCTTCGGACCAAACTGCCAAATACAAAGATGATTTTTCTATCGCTTTCTTTTTGTTTGGATTTTTTTAAAAATTAGTATTGATTTAAGTAATTTTTAAAGTTAAAAACTTAAAAAAAAGAAGTATTTTAAAGTTTTTATTTAAGAAAATTATTGTATTTTACATTTTTTCAGAAGAAAGGCTTAATAAAATTAAAAAGTTTTAAATAAAGGTTAAATATGTTAGTGTTTTAATAAACCTTCAATATGTTTTTAAATAGGAATAAAACCATTAAGTTTTATTTAAATTGTGATCTCCAAAATACCTATCGAAACCTAATCCTAAAACTAATTGTTTTTTAACCACTAACAGCATGTTCACTGACGCGGTTAAGTTGGCCAGTTTTAAAAAAAATGTCATTGCTTGAATTATTTTTTTAAAAAACCTCATCAATTTTCTGGTTTGAAAAAAAAAGAATTTTAATTTTTTTAACAATATGATAGATGCAACCTAATAATAAACCTAATAACTTTGGAACCTAATAATTGACTATTTAGATATTAAAATCGTTAGATAGATTTTAAAACATTTTAAAATTTTTTTAAAATTTCATTTTAAAAGTATTTTATGTTAATACAACCCGGCAAATATATAATTGAAATCAAAAAAATATTGTTTAAAAACTATTAAAAAGTGTGTAAATTTGGCTATTTAACAAGCGGCTACTCTCTTAAAAGTGATTGGTTAATATAACGTAGAAATTAGTAAGTTTCTACGAATTTTTTAACGGGAAAGGATCCGCTCACTTAATTAGTAACTTTTACGATTTTTTTTAAAAGGCTTAATAAAAATTTTTTATTAAAGGCTTAATAAAAAATAAGTGAAACTCCCGTCCTACAAAAAAATTTTTCCGATAAAACTCCGGTTAAAGGGTGCATAGAATAGGTTTACATGAAACAAGAATTTATAATACTTCACAAGCATAATAAATTAAAAATTCAAAACAATAGTTTTAACTTCCAAATTTTACTTTTATTTTAGTTTTAGCGCGACGGCGAGAAGAAAAGTCCTTCTTTGGCCAAACATTTTTCCATATTTTATTCTTATTTAACCATCTTAAGGGTGAAGAAAAAAGTGATTAATGGTTACTTTTCAAATATAAGATTGTTTTAATTAAAAGACAAAACATTTCTTACCTTAGTCTGTCCTTCCTTAATTTGTTTTGTAAACGAAAGTGCAGATTTCACACTTAAAAAAATAAATAAAGTGTTGCAAAAACCTAAAATCCCTAGCAGAAAATTTTACACACTTCAAACTAAGGATTTAAAGTCAGTGCACACAAAAGCAACTTCTGCCATTTTAATTCCATAGAAATCATCAGCGCCTTTGGAGTTTTTTCTTTGCAAAGTATTTTTGTTTAAATAATAGCGAAGAATTTCCAATAGGTCCAACAAAATATCCTGACAAGTTTGCTATATTAAGAACAAAATCAAAGGAAACGTCCCGTGGTAAATATTGAAACTTTAAAAAGAGTCGGATTAAATTGGCCGAACCTTATTTTTTGTTTTAAAACAATTATTTTTGTTATTAATGAACATAAAACAAAAAATGAAGGTTGAAAGAATTTGACTTCAGTTACACATAGGATTTGATTATTTTCGTAGAATATATTTATATAAATAGTCAAACAAAACTAGTGGTAAACCTAATTATAAAAGAAAAAACCGCCGCAGGAGACAAAGCTGTATGTTTAATATGTAAAGAGCAATTATCAATTTTAATGAGATTTTTCTAAGTTAATTTTACGAATTTTTTTGTTCAATCAACTAATATTATAGCAACACTTCTCTAACCTACTTATTTTGTTAATTTAATCAAAATGTGATTTACGACTTTTTTTTCAACAAATTTTTTAGGGCCACTTTTTAGAGAGTATATACTGTTCAGAAATCTCGGCAAAAGCTTTAAACAGAATAGGTATTCTCTTTCGATGTTTTAATACAAAAAATATGGCATTGCTGCTAAAAGCCTACAAATTTTACATTCGCCCACTTGTCAAATTTGAATCCTATGTTTGGTCATCGTTTTATCAAAAAGACATCAATGGCATTGAAAATGTACAAAAAACATTTACGAAAAGGTTATACTTAAGATGCTCTTTTCCAAACGTTGATTATGAGGCTAGAATAGCAGATTTAGGTCTGGAAAAACTAGAAACTCGCCGATTAAAAACAGACTTAAAGATGTGTTTCAAAGTAATAAATGGATTAGTAGATATTGAACCCAAAACTTTTTTTTGTTGTAAATAAAGATACTCGCACTAGAGGTAACGGGGTTAAAATTGTGGGTTCAAAATATGAACTTGACGCAGCAAAATATTTTTTTGTAAATCGCGCAATCAATGTCTGGAATTCTTTGCCTGCTAGTATTGTTTTATCAAAATCACTTGCTATATTTACTAAACGTTTAAATAACCATCTTATATGAATTTTATAATACCTGTTTTGTGTTTTTAATTTAAATTTCACCTTGGTGAATCTTTAAGTTTTTACCGTTACATTGAATAAACTTATTTACATATTTTCTTCTCTCGGTTTCTGTTAATATTTGATAATATTCATTTTTGATATTGTATATTTAGATTCATATATTTTTTAAACATTGTACTTATTTGTTACTAATGTAACGTGTACAATAAACATTTTTCATTCATTCATTCATTCATTGAAATTAAGTAGATTGTAGGCGTTTTCTTTAAGTTCATATTGTGTAATTTAAATTTTAATACCAATTGAGCAATCTTTCAAACACGGAATTTTCAAAAAACGTCATTCTTAGAGGTTTATATCTCCTGAATCCCTAGAGATATTTTAATGAAACAATTTTTGTAAGCTATTGGAAGCAGGGCTAAGGTTTTCAAAAAAAAAATATCAAAATCGAAGACAAAAAGTTTGACTCGGTGCCGCACTTTTAAATTTGCACCTAAAGCGGGACAAAAAAATATTTTAAGTGCGTTGCATAAACAGTTCCACTTGTCTACCTTAAGTTTTCGCTTAAATTCTAAAGGGGGCTAAAAGGACCCTTAGACTTTGATCTAAATTGTTAAAATAGTATTGGTACGTCATCTACACATAATATTATAAATTGTTTTAAGGAAAATTATAAAGTTTTTATTAACTTTTAAGACCCATGCACACATTGTATTGTATTGTATTGTATTTATTTTTTGCTCGCGGGAAAGCAAACTCTTCCTCATCTTTTCCTGGTATTCGTGGTTGCTTAAGTAAATTCTTAAACCATGATGAAATAGTACTTGTACTATTTAACCATAGTAACCATTTAATTTTTACAATAAAACGTCAAAAACGACAATCGTTTTCTATGGTAATGAAACATTATTGAACATTATCCTACCTAAAAATTATCTTATCCTACCTAAAAAAACGCGGAAATTACAAATTGATGAGCAGTTCTCAAGCGTAGGATCATCAGTAGATAGCGCCCACCTCCCAGCCAAGTGGGGAAAGTGAGGTCAACCCAAGATGGGGGGAACCCTCAACCCAATTCCCTTCCTTCAAAAATTGAGCAACAAATTTCTCAGTTAGCGACTGTGGTTGGAAATTGTATGGCTATGTTTTCTGAAACTCAATCCAGGTTAGCTAAAATTGAGCAAATCGCCGAGGAGATGGCTAGTGGCGCGCGGGGGTATCCGTCCGGTCCTATCCACCCCAAGGCTTCAGTTGACTCTGTTCAAAATTTTTAGACGGAACCCCCTCAGAGATCTAATGATCAATTTTTCACCTGCGATCAAAAAACACCGGTACAACCTGTTTAGCAACAAAGAAAATCTCGTTATATGAAATATGACTTCCCCAAAATCTTCCCTCCTTCCCTTAAGAAATTTAGTTGGGAGAAAAATACGATTGCTTTTGGAGCCTGGTTAAGGGAATTCCAATCAATTATGGAGGCAGGTGGAGTTGCTTGGAAAGATAGAACTCTTTACATAGGTCAATCTCTAGATGGGTTAGCTAAGCAAAGGTATGATGACCTAGAATTCTATATTCGTGAAGACTACAGCTTAGTTCTTGAGCATTTGCAGGAAAATTTGATGAGATGACTGGTACAGTAGCTGATCAGCTTCATACACGGGTCCAGGCTAAAAATAAGTCTGTTGAGCAATTAGCGTCTTAAATTTGTAAATTAATTATTGCCGCCTATCCTGCTGAAAGTTATTCCTCAGAGCAACGTGCTGAAAATTGAATACAATATTTTTGGAACGGTCTTAAGGACACGATAAAACGCGAACTTGGTATGGTCGACCGCCCACATAAATATGTAGAGGCTGTTTGTAAAGCAAGTAAAGCGGAAGACTTAATTGAAGCTGAT
This sequence comes from Microlaimidae sp. YZB2_3, assembly GCA_030248175.1. Classification (NCBI taxonomy): domain Eukaryota; kingdom Metazoa; phylum Nematoda; class Chromadorea; order Desmodorida; family Microlaimidae; species Microlaimidae sp. YZB2_3. The sequence goes on along the minus strand of JASAMX010002244.1, from coordinate 2,342 downwards.
CAAAATAAAAAATCTCTTGTTGCGTTTTCTGTACCCGCTACTTCTTCTCCACGTGGTGGGGGAGGTTTCTCCAACCGCGGGGGAGGAACATGCGTGGTGGACCTCGTCCAAATATTTGTAATAATTCTAGTTTGCGCAATCAGAATGGACCAAACTCTTCTACAGAATACCAACAACAAGGGACAAATAACCACACAGGGAATAACTCGTCAGGAAATGTTTCCAATAGACAATGGGCGCCTGACGGCCAGCCTATTTGTGATTATTGCACACATGTTGGACATTTTAGTCATTTTTGTTGGTATAAACCGGGAAACAATTGGGGTAACTACCGAGGGGGTCAGACATCATTTAGTCGTAATCAAAACCAAAAATTCCCTAATCCAGGCTATTCAAATAACAATGCGTATATAATAATAACAATAATAACATGGGTTATAATCGTAATGGGTTTAACGATACACAACAACAAAATTCCCAAACTCGAAATAATTATCCACAAAATAATAATAATTACCCTCAAAACACTGTTTCTTAACAAAGTAATTATAATCAAAAAAATCCAATGAGTGGTACTTATATGCCTCAAAATATTCCACCAAATATGGGAAATGGTAACTACAATACACAACAAGGCCCATCTAACCAAGTTGGGGCACTTTTACCATCCGCCAATATGGGAGGTCAAAATATCCCAGCAGTTTTGTCAAATTTGTGGGTTCCACCTGCCGTGACATCGGTTGGACCTGTATGTCTCCACAACGAGGGAAATCGCTATGGTCTGTCCTTATTTTGGGGAGATACACCATCCGACAGCTATCAAAGAGGGAATCCACCAAACACATCTAAAGTAATGAGCTCAAATTGTGTAAACAACCCAATAACCCTTATTTGTATGTTTTTGGAACCAACGACTACAAATCTATGTAGTCTAGATACTTGGAAGATGACTGAGCAAAAAAACACAGAAGTGCATGGAATGAAATCATCTCTGCAGGGGTTGCAATTAAAGGAAAATCAGAGGGTATAGTAAACACTATTCAGAACCAGAACAGGAAACTGGACCCTAATTTCATGAATAACTTAACTGGCGCTATTTTCGAAGAGGTAGGAGACAGGTCTCTGCGAGGCATGGACCAAACCAGGTTACCTACCTGGAGAGAAGAGATGCCTTTGGTAGAAATTTTGTCATCTGACAACAAAATCTTCATCCAGAAGGATAAGCCAGTCGTTGACCCATCCACTTCAAATTCCCCCTCTCAAATTGAGGCCAATTCCTACGGGAAGTCACAAGTTAGCGTCCCACAAAGTCCCAAAAATGTCGAAACGTCACAAACCCCAGATCCCTATATCTGCAACCCTCATGAGGCACCTAAACAAATACCGCCATCGACAGTTAAAACCAACACAGACTTCGGTCAAATACAAACTGCAACCTGTGAACTGCATTGCTCAAACTATTCTGACACACCAATAGCGCTTATTTTACAACCCACACTCTCTGCGTTGTCTACTTCACAATATTATAAGTGTTTGGCCACAATTGGTATTGAAGGTCTCACGTATGAGCCTTATTTGTTACTGGTGCAGGTATCTCAATAATCAACAAAAGTATGGCTATCATGCTATCTTCTACTGTTCAATTTTTGAACTGTAATGAATCGGCTCCTGCGTTGTCTGGTCAAGTAAAATTAGTCGCCATTTGTAAAGTTCAACTTACCATTGGTGGACTTTGCCTTCACAAAAAGGTTTATACTCAACCCCAAAGCCCGGTTCCATTTTTGTTAGGAACATCTGTTTTTTGACAAATGGGGCTGTGTCTCTTTTGACTTTCAAAACGACATTATTGATCTTCTCAATGGTGTTGAGTTATTAATGGATCCAATGTATAATATCCAATCTCTAATGTATCCAATACATAATATTTCTATCATTGCTCTTAATACCACCATTATTCCAAAATTGTTATGGGCAAAAATAGATGCACCAATGTTAAACCAAGTGACTCTTTTAATTGACTCAGCCCTACCATCCTTTTTAAGGACAGGTCTCTTAGTAGCAAGAATTATTACTAAAAATCATCACGGTTGTGCTCTCATTCAGCTACTGAATCCCACTACGTCACAAATTACCTTGCATAAAAATACTGAAATTACTGAAGCAAAAGTCATAAATTCTGAGTTAATTTCTGATGTTCTCACATGCCCTGAGGATCATCCTAATCCTGAGGTAAACTTATTTTCTGCACAACCATCGTCCAAACATGAAAGACTTCCAAATTTTGATCCTGTCAAAAAAGTAAAACCCTTACATTTGTAAAACCCTTACATTAAATTAAATGA
>JASAMX010002240.1:0-19769 GCA_030248175.1 Microlaimidae sp. YZB2_3 | reverse complement strand
AGTAAGGGTTCCGAGCAATCTCCCAACAAAAAAGGGTGAATCTCCCAACTGTGGAATCTCCCAACAGTTTGTGGAAAGTGCCAACAGAATAAAAAAATACGTTTGCAACAAACACCATTTTATTTTTTAGTCAATTAACACTATAATTAATAAAAATATAGCATTAAATACCGAAAACTCGTCTTTTGGATGTGATTTTGTAAACGCACTTTTCAAAAGACAAGTTTTTCCTATTTTTCGAATAAAACGATCTATTGAAAACCTTTTTTATCTAAGCCTAAACAAAAGCCAAAAATCAAGCAAAATTTTTATCATGGTAAACTTTAACTAAATTCTTTATTCAAAAAACTGAGTACCTAAGCCTAAGCAAAACCTAAAAATTAAGCAAAATTGTATTATGAGTTTTGATAATATGGGGTAAAATATAGGCAAAAATGACAATATTTTGAGTACACAATTTTTACTGTTAAGAAAAAAATTTAATTAACCGCTAAATTAAAATAAAAACTGGAAGTCCGGAGAATCTAAAAATTTACAAAAAAATAATAAATTCGATAGTCACATGGGCTTCCGAAAATATGGACAACAAAGTTGTTTTTGTTTAAAAAGCTAATTTAAGCTTATTTTTAATAAAATTTATTCTTTCTAAGCCTAAGCAAAGCCTAAAAATCAAGCTAAATTGTATTATGAGGAATTTTTAATAAATTATCCCATTTTTTAAATCTTGATTTCTCCACAACTGAATTTTGATTCATTTTTAAGCGGTTGCTGTACAAAATTGGTGAAGACCAGAAAAAAGTAAAAATATTTTTAGAACCACCAAACTCTCGACAATCTAACAAATATTCATTCATATTGCTTAAAGCACTATTAAAAAAATTTTCTTAACAGCATAAAATGTACCTTGAAAAAGGTCATTTTTTGGCTATAAAACACCATTTATTTTCTGAAAGGGTAGTTTAATCACTTTTTAATGCCCAAAATTAAGATGGCAAAGTCAGAATTGACCTAGAAACATTTTTTATTTATGTTTGTTTGGTGGAATTCTCAAACTGATTTTTGGTACACGTTTAGTACTTGTACCGTTTCTTTTGGTTTACCCCACGAGGTTGCTGTAAGTGCATTTATGATTTTGAGTGTTTTGCATGCTTTGCTGTGTGTATTTGCGATATGTGTGTTGAATGTAAGCTTAGGGTCAAAAGTTAGCCCCAATTTTTTGGGTTTTTAGTTGTGATGAGTGTTGTGTTGTTTATTTGTAGTGATAGTTGTGTGTTGTACTCTGCAGGGCCTGGTGTAAATAGTGTAGATATTGTTTTGCTTGCATTTAGTGTAAGTTGGTTGTTGTATGTTCTCAGGGTCGCAACAGGGCACACCACAGACACAAACACACACACACACACACACACACACACACACACACACACACACACACACACACACACACACACACACACACACACACACACATACACACAGAGGCTAATATCCTCCCAATAGCAACACACATTCAACTCCACGCAAAACAAGTTAAATTGGCAGCCATGTACACAAGCAATCCACAACAACCTGCACTCAACAGGTTCAAAAAGCAAACAATATTTCCAGACCTGTGCACGGTCTGGTGGAAATGCCCCCCGTTTTTTTGGTGGATTTGCCCCCCCCCCCGTTTTATTGCCTCCCCGCCCAAAAATGAAAAAGTACCCTAAAAATATGACGCCATTTTTGACCTATAATGACGCCATCATCGCAATTTTTTTGCAGTTTTTAGCCTATTTAAATGTATTTTAAGCCATTTCAGACCTATTTTTACCTTATTTTCGGTTTTTTGTCCCTTTTTTCTCTTTTGCACTCTTTTTTTCTCTTTTTTGTGCTTTTTTTTTTTTTTTTCTTTCCCCCCTGCTTTCCCCCGTTTCAAAAAAGTTGCCCCCCATGCCCCCCATTTTGGAATTGCCCCCTCCCGTTTAAACCCGGGGGGGGGGCAGTGCACAGGTCTGATATTTCACAACAACAACTACACAACAAACATTCCAACAGACATACACAACAAAACATACAAAACACTAAAACAACAAATCCACAGAAACACAGTCACAAACCACATTAACAATATTCCAATAAACCCAATACTTCAAACAAAAGCACCAGCAATAAGCAACAAGGAAGAAAATCTTCCTCGTAGGCTTAGGAAAACCCTCACCCAACTCAGGGTGGGGAAATCTTCATTCCTCTACTCTTACCTACACAAAATCAATCCCACACAATACACATCACCAAAATGCCTGCGATGCAAAATACAAACACACAACACAACATTTTTCCACCATACATGGGCAAGTTGGTCCGGAGTGGGGGGGGGGTTAAACCCCAACTTAGGGGGGGCGGGGTTAAAATCCGAGAAACGCAAAATACCCATATCGTTTTTTTTCTGGAGTGCATTTTACCCATATCGTTTTTCGATTTTGAAGGAAAAATAGGTAAAAAACGCTAATTTTAGGTCAAAAAGCCCTTTTTATTGCATTTTTAAGCTTTTTATTGCTTAAAACATTCATTTTGACCTCAAAACTTACGTTTGGAGGCAGTTAGAAGTCATTTTAAAGACATTTTTTTTCTTCATTTTTCCAAAATTGGGGGGGGTTAACTTTTTCTCCCCCCCACTTCTGAGTGGGGGGGGGTTAAACCCCCTTCTCAGAATTTGGGGGGGTTAACCCCCCCAACCCACCCCGTGCCCATGTATGCTTTCCACATTCACACACATTAACACAACTTTGGGACCAGAAGACCTTTGGGCAAACCCCGCAGCGGTTGCTGATCTCCATCTCCTCCAAGTGTGGGAAGAGGGAGTGAGCAAGGTGAGGAGCGTGCCAGATAGAACCAACCAGGGTTGAACAAAACTCTGGTTACTGGAAAAGGACAACATGCACACGCCTCTTGACATTATTTTGGCGAGTTCACAATAGTTTTCAGGAGTTTATATTGTTGTAGTGTTGTGTTGAGTAGATGGCGAAAAACAAAAATTTGCTTAAAATTTATATGCAATCCTGTGGCAGTCAAATGTTTGGCATTCTAATGCTTGGCGTTTAAGTGCGCGGTGTTCTAATGCTGGAGGTCAAATGCTTGGTGTTCAAGTGCTGGTGTTCAAATTTCCAGACACCAGCTTAGCCCAGTCAAGCCCATAGGTCACCGACCTTCAACGGCTCAGGGGGGGGGGGGGGTCGCCACCCCGGGGGGTGGGGGGTTTTTTGCTCCAGGGGGGGGGTCACACCCTGGGGTGTTTTTTTTGAAAAAAAGCACCCGGGGGTGCTTGGGGTGTTTTACCATTTTTTTGACCAAAATTGACAATTTTTTGAGGAAATTTTACCATTTTTTTAGCATTTTTTGGGTTTTTTGGTTGGGGGGGGGGTCGAAAATGGGCCTTAGGGGGGGGGGGGGGTCAGGGGCATACATGGGCAAGTTGGTCCGGATTGGGGGGGGGGGGGGTTAAACCCCAAATTAGGGGGGGTTAAAATCCAAGAAACGCAAAATACCCATATCGTTTTTTTCTGGAGTGCATTTTACCCATATCGTTTTTCGATTTTGAAGGAAAAATAGGTAAAAAACGCTAATTTAAGGTCAAAAAGCCCTTTTTATTGCATTTTTGAGCTTTTTATTGCTTAAAACATTCATTTGGACCTCAAAACTTAAGTTTGAAGGCAGTTAGAAGTCATTTTAAAGACATTTTTTTTTGTTAATTTTTCCAAAATTGGGGGGGGGGGGGGGGGGTTAACTTCTTCTCCCCCCCCCCACTCAAATTAAATTCCAAAATTGGGGGGGGGGTTAACTTTTGCTCCCCCCCCCACTCCCCCCCACACAAATTCTGAGAAGTGGGGTTAAACCCCACTTCTCAGAATTTGGGGGGGGGGGGGGTTACCCCCCCCAACCCCCCCCCCCCGTGCCCATGTATGGTCAGGGGTCGAAGGAGGGGAGGGGGTCAAAAATGGGCCTTAGGGGGGGGGATGGGTCTCAGAGGCCGTAGGGGGGGTGACCCCCCCATACCCCCCCCCTTCGGTGACCTATGGTCAAGCCCAGCCCAACCAACAATCATAAATCAACAAACAACCACTGGGGTAGTTCCAAAATTTTCCTCTTCTAGATTATGTTTTGAACAACAGATTGCTAACATCTTTTGTTCAAAAAGCTAGTCTTTTAAGTTTTAAATATATATTTTCTTTGGAAAACTTGTCTTTTTTTTGGTTCGATTTTATAAACATACTGCTTTTTATTAAAGGATTCAACAGACAAGTTTTTCGTATCCACCTAAACCATGGATTAATAATTTTTTTCTCCCAAGTTTAAGCAAAACCCAAAATATTAGGCAACATTTAACAATGATAAACTTTTATTAAATGATTTGTTTTTTAAAGCTAAAAACCTCACACACACTTGACCTGAAATGAGAGCCACTAAAACAAATTAATCAGAAAAATTTGTGTTAAATTTGGATTTGATAATAATGTGTTTATTAAATTGAATTAAAAAACTTTTTTTCCAAGCAAAGCCAGTACCGGGCTGGAACTCACCAACATTTGCCGTCTGGATTTTTGAAAACCTAAAAAATAAAATTCAATAAATGTTGAATAAATCAAAAACAAATGTATTTTATTAAATGAAACCACAAAAAATAATAGAGCGAAAAAAGCTCTATATAAATTTCACAAAATATTAGATATATTTGATCGTTTAAAATGACAAGAGCATCTTAACTTTATTGTATTTTGGTGCAAAAATAACCAAACCCCAAACTCAAATAGTAACTTGATCGCGTTTTAAAGAGCAAAACTAAAATTTTTATCCTCAAAATGAGTAAACAAGTTTTAACTAATTTTTTTAATGTATTTCACAAACCGAGGAGTTTTTAGTGACGCGTTTGTGCTGAATACAAAAATTTGGTCTTTTGTGTTGGGTTATTTTTGCACCAAAATATGTTAAATGCTCTTGTAATGACATTATAAACCATTGAATACATTTAAATTTTGGTGCAATATATACAGAGCTTTTTTCGCTGTATTAGTTTTAATATTTTCATTCAAGAAAATACATTGGTTTTTGATTTATTCAAGATTTATCAAATTTTATTTTTTAGGTTTTCAAAAATCTGGATGTTGATAAGTACCAGCCCAGGTTTCAAACGCGTCACAAACATTGGTTTGAAAAATTAACTTATCAAAAAGTGACTAAACATGTTTTTTTTGGTCAATTCTGACATAAAGGTCATAATTTTGAGCATAATAATCATAAAATCATAAATCGTAAATCATAAATCATAGTCATAATCATAAAATCGCATTTTTTTCAATTCAAGTCAGTCAATACTGTTATTGTTTAGAAAAGCTCCTTCTTTGTAAATCAATAAACTACCTACCAGACCTGTGCACGGTCTGGAAATGCCCCCCCCCATTTTATTGGAGAATTTGCCCCCCCTCGTTTTATTGCCCCCCCCCGCCAAAAAATGAAAAAGCACCCTAAAATTATGACGCCATTTTTGACCTATGATGACGCCATCATCGCAATTTTTTGCAGTTTTTAGCTTATTTCAATGTATTTTAAGCCATTTCAGACCTATTTTTACCTTATTTTCGCCTTTTTTGTTTCTCTTTTTTCTCTTTTCCCTTCTTTTTTTTTCTTTTTTTTCCCTTTTTTTCTCTTTTTTTTCTTTCTCCCCTGCTTGCCCCCCGTTTTATTGCCCCCCGTTTCAAAAATGTTGCCCCCCCGTGCCCCCCCATTTTGGAATTGCCCCCCCGTTGAAACCCGAGGGGACAGTGCACAGGTCTGACCTACCAAAATAAAAACTAAAGTTTTAATATTGCTAATAATCTGGAAAAGTTTACAATAAAATAACATGGTGGTGTGTTGTTGGTGTTGTTTGTACTTGTTAAAATTAACAGTTTGTATATAAAAGGCAAAATTTGAGATTGTTATAATATTTTTATTTTTGTAGAAATGGATTTAAAACCGTTCCATTGTTTTTTAACAGTTTTGTTTATATTGTTGTTTGTTGCACCTGTCTCAACTGCACCAGTGAATGAAAAAAATGCTAACAAAGGTAAATCTTTATGTTTGTTATTTTCTTTAGTTTGATCCACATTTGGAAAAACCAGGACGGTCAAATGTGATAACAAGATATTGGCGTAAAATTAATTAAAAAAATTATATACTAGTGTTCATTCAGGAATACAACAATTTCATTACGATATAAGTTACTATTATTTACTTTTAGCAGAAAATAACATCAGCACAGTTTTAACAATTGGTGTAAGCCTTGGATTGGCTTTGTGTATAATTGTAACCCTTGCTGTATGTGCCCAGTGGTGTGGAGAAGAAAATATAAATTCTAGCAAGGTAAAAATATTCTTAGATTCATAAAAGAAATGTTACGGGTTCAATTTCTGCATTGACCAAATTGTTCAGCAAAATAGTTTGATTATTTAAATTTTTCAAAGCATAGACATTTTCTGCTGTATCATGGGTCGTCAACAGACTACAGGGCCGAGATTCACAAAGCGGGAATATCCATGGACTAACAAACTTAGTGTTGGTTAACCCCAACTTAACCCCAGATGAATTATGGTGTATTCCGGTACTAACTTTGTGTTAGTTATTCCCAAACTAATTACAGTAAGTTTACATATACCCGGGACTTTAGTATTAAAATGTCATTAATCGATAAAAAAGATATGAAAAGCAAATTTAGAGGGTTTATTTGTATAAAAAGTGATAAACTTTTAAATCTATTTTAGATAATTTTATCCTTGTGTAAAAAGTATAGGTAGGCAGCTTCCTGGATTTTTTTGGTGGGGGAGTATACCCGACCCCCAAAATTGAGGGGGGTGTCCCAAAAATTTTTTTTAGGGCATACCTCAAATACCTCATTTTTAGCGTTTTTAGTACTGGGATGGGAACCCCCAAATTTTAGGGGGGGGGGGGTCGGGGGTACCTCTAAATTTTGAGTGGGGGTTGTCGGCTATAATCGGGATTTTTGAGGGCTACAACCCCTTCTTCTTTTGTTCTTCTGTTTGCTGTTGTGACACAGATTCTTGCTTTGGTTAAGTCTATTCTTCGCTGTTCCTTTGGCTGCTAGGAAATTGTTCGATTTTAACCTTCTGATTCATAATCTTCATTAGGAGCGGCAGAACTGCGACAGACTTTTCAGCAAATATTAATGCAGGGATCCATCATGCTTTTCTCCTAGCCGTTTAACGACGACATTATCTAAGTAGATAATGCTGGCTGCAGGCATCCCGCGTAGAAAATTTTACAGAGAAACTGCCACAAGTTCCTCTGTAACCCTCCTCCTTTATCCTGGCTTGGGACAGACACTGTATAAACAGTGGCGGAGTTGTAATCCCCCTAATTCCTATGTATGGTGAAAAGTGATAAAATTTTTTTTTTCAAATAAAATATTTTTGGAATAAAAAAATAAAATTTGTATTGCACCATGATTGAAAAAATAGAATTTGTATTTTTATTTTTTTTTGTTCAAAAAATTCCTTGTTTAAGATATATTTACAATATTTTTTTTGTACCACTTTTCACACAAATTTGCAATTTTTTTATAGAGATTTAAAAGTTTATCACTTTTTTATACAAATAAATTCTTTAAATTTTGCATTTTATATGTTTTTATCGTTCAATGAAATTTTAATATAGTTGGTCCCGTGTACACAGAAACCTACTGTAATTAGTCCGGGATTAACTAACACCAAGTTAATCCCGGAATACACCGTAGTTAATCCGGGGGGTTAAGCCAAGGTTAACTAACACTGAGTTAGTCCATGGATAACCCCGCTTTGTGAATCTCGGCCCAGGGGTTTTCCCCCGAACCCCCTGTTTTTAGTACTGAAAATTCGGACTCTTCAAATTTTAGAAGTTATGTTTGAACTAACCCCAAGTGCCATTGAGCCGCCAGGACTGTGCTGACCTTTGGGCAGCACCCAACCAACGGGCCTAGGCCAACGGTACCACCTGGTTGCTGGATCTTTTCTCTCATAGAAATGAATCCAGCTTGGCATGGCTAGAAAAAGGTTGTTGTACATCGGCCACAAATCACAGTTTTCCATCTAGCAAACCAGTGGACAAATACAGCTCTATTTTGTGTGGAGTTTGTACCACTGGCCTTGCAGGAACACTTATGCTGCCCATGTATGACGTTAAATATTAAGATCAATATCAGGCGTCATAAAAAATCCTTTAGACGAAGACCTTAGAATGAGTGAACACAGCATGCAGTGAACAATCTAGCGGTAAAGGTTGCCAACATCGTTATTAATATTGGACAAAGAGTCTCAACCATGAGGGTGAAATTTTTTCACCCCTCCTGGCTTGTCTTAGCGCCTGCCCTTTGCATAATCTGCTTAGGGAAGATAAGTTTCAGGTAATGCAACAACAACAACAACTCAAATAACAAACTATTTCTTTATCAAAATGATTTGAGGTTGTGGCAGGTAGGTATTTGCAAGTTTTTAAGATTTTTGGAAAGAAGGTTACCAGTACCCTCCTACTACCTAACCCGATTCCCGATTAAGGAAAACTAAAAGAGGTCTTTTAGCAATCTAAAAACTTAAAGTTCAAACTTTAAGTGCGTATTTTAGAGAAAAAATTTTCTTTTGTTTTTAAATGAAATTTTTAATCTTTGTTTTTAAACTAAAAAAAAGGAAATGACCCGGAAAAGAAATCGATTCGTTTAATTAATTTTATTTTTAGATTTTAATTCTTTGCACCCATTCCCCTACTCCGAACTTTACTTTGCCCATGGTCCAGAAATACTTAAGGTCTTTAGTGATCCGTCTGAAAGGGATCCTAGGTTTTAGCAGTATTTGGGGTGGTATTTTTGTTGAAAAACAGGAGGAATACATCAGAGGTTGTAACTGCTCTTGTTATAGTTTTTTCTTTTTTTTTAATAATTAACAAAAAAAATTTAAAAAATTTTGTATTTTTAAATTTTGCATCTTTTTTTCTTTTAATTTTATTGTTAATAATTTTATTTTTTAATGCTAAAATTTCCCGTATAAAATTTTTCTTTTTTCTGTTATTTCAAAATTTTAAGGCTAAAGGCGTTTGTTAGTTTTTACATTTATTGCTTAATACAGAAATAAATTGCAGAATGTGGAAGATTATGGTGCTTCAAGTCCGACGAACTTCTCTCCGCCATCTGTCAGCACACCAACTACACCCAACGGATCCCAAAACGAACATACCACCGTCACAATCGAACCCTTGCCAGATATAGGTAAGAGAGTTTAATTAATTATACAAAGTTTTGCCAGTTGCGTTTGACTGTAATATATAAGTGTAAAAAACTGCTCTTTACTTTAAACTCTCCAGCACTTCTGTGCCCGCATGCAGAAATATAACCAGAGCCCGGGACCATCTGGTGAGGTTTATTCCTCTAAAATGACTGAAGCTGTAGTAACCGTAAAATTTTTAATATCTTGTTTATATAGCTTATATATTTAAATATATTATAAGCTATTTGTGCTATTAATAACAAATTTAGTATACTTGTGGAATTTTGGAAAGAAATTTAGCAGACCTGTGCACTGCCACCACCCTCCCGGGGTTTTATTGGTGGGGGGACAATTCCAAAATGGGGCACGGGTACAGGGGGCAACTTTTTTGAAACGGGGAGGGGGTAAGCAGGGAAGAAAATCAAAAAAGAGAAAAAAAAGGCGAAAATTAAGTAAAAATAGGTCTCAAATGGCTTAAAAGCATTGAAATAGGCTAAAAACTGCAAAAAATTAGTGATGATGGTGCATAATAGGTCAAAAATGGTGTCATAATTTTCAGGTACTTTTCCATTTTCGGGCGGGGGGTGCAATAAAACGGGAGCAAATCCTCCAATAAAGGGGAGGGGGGGCATTTCCAGACCGTGCACAGGTCTGATTTAGACATTAAAAAAATTCCATTTTTTAAAAAGTATTAATTCGCTAAAAGAATTATTAAAATAAGCTGTTTAATCGTTTATTTTAAACAGTTTTGGTAATTGTTTTTGTTCTTAAGATTCTTAATTCTTGAGATATTTAATTCGATTTTGTAAATCATCGAAAACAGCAATAAAAAATAGAGGTGGATAAAGAGTCCCTTAAATGTTTGAAAGGGTACATAGTTAAGTGACCAAAAAAAATCTGAGAAGAAAATCCAAATAATCACCCCGTTATCTAAGATATCTAGAAGTTTAATAGGCTTCAATTTAATTTATTCAGAGGAAAAAAATCACTTACCAGAGCCACTAAAACAACAACAATAACACGGGCCGGTTAAGTGACCATAGATGATGAACACGGTCAAAAAGCTAGGGGGGTGTTTACCCCGGGTAAATGACATTTCAAAATCTAGGGGGGGGTCGAACCCCCCTAGCTTTCTAGGGGGGTCGACCCGGGGTGGAAGATTTTGAAACCTAGAGGGGGTCAGGTGGGGTCCAATTTCTGAAACAAAATACTTTTAAACCATTAAATGTTTAATAATAGTGTTTTTATAAAATAAGACTACATTTTATTGAATAAATAGCGATATTTAGGTATAAAAATGGTGTAAAAACATGAATTTGTGTTAAAAATCCACGTTTTTGGAAGAAAATTTAGTATTAAAAAAGTACTTAAAATTTTCTCGCGAGGGGAGGGAGGGGGGGGGGTCAGATTTCAAAATTTAGAAGGGGGTCAGGGGTAAAAAATTTCGAAAATTTGGGGGAGGGGGAAGACCCCCTGGATTTTTTTCTAGGGGGAGGAGGGCAAAATTTCGAGGCTAGGGGGGTGGACCCTACCCTACCTCCCTTGTTCATCTATGTAAGTGACCCACCTAATCCAGATAAAAAGCGTTGAAAAACCGGGCCTGGAAAAACCCCGTGAAAAACCGTTCTCACAGTTTTTCCGGGAGAGGGGAGGAGTAGAAAGAATTAACCAATTGTATGCACCTAATTGCGTTAGTTTTCAAATTTGCCACTGGGCTTGGACCCTAAACCTCCTTCTAGATTAACAAAACCCTCTTACCTCGGCTTACTATTCAGCCACGATTCACGCCTTAGTCAGTTCATGCGTGCCGCCAATATCCTTTTATTGTCCAAATTACCTTTTCCTAAACATTTTGATCAGTCTATGTTTTAGAGGAATTTATTTAGTGAACAAGTGCTTTTACACTCGTATTTTCATTTTGGAAATTTAGGTCGAAAACGATTGGACAAAGAGCTACACGCCAAACCAATGGGTTTCAATCATGCTGTAAACAAAGGAATAGTAAATGATAACTGGAAACACAGTAAAAATTTCTTTTTGATAAAGTAGCATTGTTTTCTGTAAATTAGAAACAGTTTTATTTTCATATCTTTTTTTACAATAATCAACATAAAAATGATAATGGTTGCTAGTCAAAAATAGTATTTTAAATTAGTTTTTTACTAAATTTTTAATTTATCCGTTGAATAGAACTCTTCTTTTTCAAGAATAATGGACATTTTTATAAAAAAACACTCTTAATTCGCAATAAAAATTTCAAGAAAAATATTTTAATACCGACCGTCGTTTAACAGTACGTTATAATCATTATTTTTTAGAAGACTGTAAAGTTCCAGATTTTCAAAGAAAAGAGTTACAGTATATAAAACAGTTGGGAAACGGTTGGTTTGGACAAGTAAGTTTTTTTCAGACGAAGACAGTTATTATAAGAAATATTTTTCTTTAGTTGACTTATTGTACCATTTTAAAACAAGAAACTAAAATTATCAGTTGTATATTCTATATTATATAGAAAACATGAGTAGTTTTGTCCTAAGTAGGGGTGGTTGAATTTTGTAAAATGCATCATTATTACATCGTCAGTTGGAGTGCATTACCAATATTGTTTTTTGATTTGAAAAAGGTTATAAAATGCTTATTTTAGGTCAAAAACCGCTTTTTATTTTATTTTGTGAGCTTTTTATTGCTTTTTTTAATTGAAGGCCTTTTTTAATTTATCAATATAGTAGGAAGGGAAGTTAACCTTTTTACTACCTCACTCCGGAGTGGACAGGGACTTAACTTTCGCCTTACTTAATCAAACCTCAAACTTATCAAACCTCGTTCCCGGAATTTGGGAGGAGATAACCCTCTACGTATCATATTATTGTGTATTATAATATTCATACACGGACAAGGTGGTTCGGAGTGAGCGGAAGAGGGGTTATTAAACCCGGATTTTTTTTGAGGGTGGGTGGTGGGGTTTATTCCGAAAAACGAATTTTATCCGTATCGTTTATTTTTTGAAGTACATTTTACTCATATTTTGTTCGATTTTAAATGGAAAATAGTTAAAAAAACCACTAATTTTAGGTGAAAAAGCATTTTTTATTGCATTTTTGAGGTTTTTAATGCTTAAACACTTATTTTTGCTTCAAAATTAAAATTTGGAGCCAGCTAAAAGTCATTTTAAAGACTTTTGTTTATTTTGCCAAAATTAGGGAAGGTTACCTTTTTTCCACCTACTTTTGAGTGGGCGAGGTAATTAAACCCCCTTCCGAAAATTTGGGGGGGGGGGGTTAACCCTCTTTCCCTCCAACCCTTCATGCCCATGTATGATGATATAATAAAGCTTTTGGCAACAAGCTTACACTGATGCGATCATGCGACATAAACGGAAACAGCAACAGTGCACCTTTTGGAGCACACGCTGCGCGTGCGCATGAATTATATATACACATTTCATTTCAATAGCATTTTAATAGCATAATAAATAGCATGTTTTGTATCTTTTGCAATTGTAAACTACAATTGCTGATTAAAAATTCTTTTAAATATATTATGCTTTTATACTCTTAGGTTATTGAAGGCGAGGGAAAATTTGATAATAAAAAAACTAAAGTGATTGTTAAAATACTGAAAGATGACGCCACAAACATGGAAAGAAGTTATTTTCTTAACGAGGCCAATGTGTACAGGTAAAAAAATATTTGTGTACTCATAAAATATCAAATTTGTTTAAAAACTCGAGAAATAACGCAATTAACAAATTAAAAAAATCAAAATAATTAGGCATTTAGACCGCCAGAAACAGTCGTATTTTTCGTTATTAAGTTACGCGGTTAAAAAACATTGAGAAAACATTTGTTATTATTTTGTTATAAAATTAGCACGGCAAGTCTTAGAACAATAATCCTTTTGAACACCTAAATTGTACTTATCTAGCAGGGGTGTCTAAATCATGTGTTTATGTGGACCTATACTCATAGGTGAGCATGGGTAATTAGCGTAGGGTCATGCATTTTTGATTTTGACACTCGCTCCCTAAAATTCCCAAATAGACCCCTTCCCCCATCCCAGCCAAAATTTGGCTATAAATTTTGGTAAAAGTATAATGTCATAAACGCGATTTTGCTGTAAAAACAGTACTTTTTATCATACATGGGCAAGTTGGTCCGGAGTGGGGGGGGGGGGGGGGTTAAAATCGGAGAAACGCAAAATACCCATATCGTTTTTTTTCTGGAGTGCATTTTACCCATATCGTTTTTCGATTTTGAAGGAAAAATAGGTTAAAAACACTAATTTTAGGTCAAAAAGCCCTTTTTATTGCATTTTTGAGCTTTTTATTGCTTAAAACATTCATTTTGACCTCAAAACTTAAGTTTGGAGGCAGTTAGAAGTCATTTTAAAGACATTTTTTTTCTTCATTTTTCCAAAATGGGGGGGGTTAACTTTTTCTCCACTCCCCCACTTCTGAATGGGGGGGGGGGTTAAACCACCCTTCTCAGAATTTTGGGGGGGTTAACCCCCCCCAACCCTCCCCCGTGCCCATGTATGCTTTTTATACATAAATGGTTTATTTTTTAATGTATAAAATTCTATATTAGTTCTAAAAACTTAAATTTAATGATTTAAAACAATTTTGCTTAAAAACCAGACTCCTCTAGACTTTTTAAATTGTCTACTCCGGGTCGACTCGACACCCCTCTCCCTAAAAAGCGAACGGTGTACGGACTATTTGTGGGCAGCCTCCCGTTTTTTTGGGGGGTATACCCGACCCTGAAATTCGGGGGAGGGGGTGTCCCAAAAATTTTTTGGAGTATACCTCAAATACTCCATTTTTAGCGTTTTTAGTAGTGGGACTCCAAAATGCTAGGGGGTGGGGTGTTCGGGCTACCCCCAGACTTTAGAAGGGTTGTGTACATCTATGCGTGTAAGTAAATCTATGCTTATTTAGCTACATTCATCCATCATTCACCCATGCGACAGGAGAAACAAAATATTTTTAATCATTGAGTATATTAAATAAAATATATTTCTTTAATGCAATTAATAATAGTTTAGAGAACTAAAGCATGAGAATATTTTGTTGCTTCGTGGAAAATGCCTTGATACTCAGAATTATCTTCTAATTTTTGAACATTCACCAATTGTAAGTTGTTTTTATAGTTATTCCAGTTTTTAATCCCTACACTCCTGAACAATATTTAAGATTTAAACATTTTGCAATTTAAAATTGTTTCTTTCACTATGTATGTAGGTTTTAATTAATAATAAAAATAATAAAATTATTTTTGCTGGCTAATAGTCTGGCTAATAAAAACGAATAAATGATTAAAATAGCTTATTATTGTGTGTAACACTGTGAATTTCGCTGAAATCTCTGCTTAGCAGAATTCAGCGGGTGCGGGCATTGTGTTTGGATGGGTGCAGGGACGGTACGTGACGTGTTAATCTGAAAATTAGAGTTATTCTTCAAATTTTATGAGCATGTAAAAGAAACGAGTTTTGATAGTGCGGTGGAAGTAAGCATAAAAAATAACTGCCACCGTTGCCGGTCCTCCATCTATTTTTAGAATTTTTTGATATATAATTTAATATGTATCTTTTAATGCCCCATGTTTTTTGTGCGATATTTAACCTTCGGGGCACATTTTTTTGCACATATACTATTAGTTAACTCGTTTCATTTCTCTTTTTATAAATACATAGTTGTTTTAATTTTTTAACAATTTATGTTTCTAAAAGATTATGCCTGAGGCTATTTTCTGTTTCGTGCATTCTTATTGTATGTTATACTGTAATTTACAAAAGTTCAGAATATAGCCAACCATTTTAATGCGGCTACTTGGCATTTGATATTAGTAGCAAAGAAAAATTTGCATATTATACTCTGAATTTTTGTAAACTACAGTATTACATAATGATAAGAAGCAAAAGTGTATATAAAAAAGTGTATTAGGTGTATATTAAAAAGTTTTTAATAACTAATGTTAAAAAATATACTAATATATAAATCCTAAGTTTTTTAATTAATTTAAATAAATTTTTAGTAAAATTCGAACGTAAACCACTTTATTTGTATCAAAAAAGAATATTAATGAAGTTAGGACTTATATCTGTTACATTTAAGTTTGAAAGCAATCCAAAGCTATTTCCCGTAAAGATTCGTTGATATTAAGGTATTTAAATTCAAGGCTAAAACTACGGGCCGGCACATATTTTCAGTATACCGCTGAGATTGCCCCCTGGTTTCTTCTAACCTCTTGTCCCATGGGACAGACATTTAAAAAAAATAACACCATTAAAATTCTGATAGTGGGTAGGTGGGGTTAAGCAGATCTGTGCACTGTTCCTCCCCCGAGGTTTTATAGGGGGGCACGGGGGGGCAACTTTTTTGAAACGGGGGAGGGGTGCAAGCAGAGGAGAAAGAAAAAAAGAAGGGAAAACGGAAAAAAGGGACAAAAAAGCGAAAATAAGGTAAAAAATAGGTCTAAAATGGCTTAAAATGCATTGGAATAGGCTAAAAACTGCAATAAATTTCGCGTTGATGGCGTCATTATAGGTCAAAAATGGCGCCATAATTTTTGGGTAGTTTTTCATTTTTTGGGCGGGGGAGAGGACAAATCCTCCAATAAAGCGGGAGGGGGCATTTCCAGACCGTGCACAGGTGTGCGTTAAGTCCCTACTCCAAAATGAGTAAAAAAACACTGTGTAAATATATTAGGATAATTATTAAACAAAATCATAAAAAAATTTTTCTAAAAAAAGATACTACAAAATTGCATTGCATTATCTGTTAATAGTATTTTTAATGTGTTGTGTTTATAAATATTTTTTTTAATTTTATCAAATAAATTTTAAATTTGTGGACAGTTTTTTGTTGAATAAAAAGAAACTATTTTTATACATTATGCTTAATTAATACTAATTTGGTTATTTAAAAAATAATAAACAGATAATGCGAACGTTTTGTTTTGCTATAAAATATTAATATTATCAATCAAATAAACTATTAAAATACATTTGAATATTATTGTGTTGAAGGATTTAAAAGAGTTTCTACAAAACAACAGGGGAAAATCAGAAGATTTGATCAATAGTGGAGCTCTTATGGGTTTCGTATGCCAGGTGGCCCAAGGATTGTCGTTTATGCACGACAATAATTTTATTCACGGGTAATGTTTTTATCCATTGTTACTCACTTCTCCTTTGTGGACCTGGGGCCTGTTTCATACCTACTTATTATTTCATACCTACTACCTGTTTCATACCTGTTTCATACCTTTCTTATCTTTGTAAATTTTCATTTTACAAATCTCTGCTTATTTTTTTGTAAAATACACGATAATAATTTTTCGACTTGTAATCCAGAGGGGCATCACCGTGCACTGCTCTGCGCTAATTGGTCGCATCGCAGCCACGTCATTTCATCTCCGCTGACCAATCAATATTCGCGGTGTCGTATATCCTCTATCATGTAATTTACAAAAAATAGGCGGAGATTTATAAAATGAAAATTTACAAACGTCTTTATGAAATAGGCCCCAGGCCCTGGGGTCGTATTCTGACGCGCATTTTCACTCCCATATGCGGCAGTCTTATTAATTTACAATATATATTAATTTTTTTTATTTTCATTGGAATGGATTTATCGGGATAAATATAAGTGTGTCTTCAGAATGCGACCCCTGATCGTTTTTAGCGGCATTACGCGGTAGACGTTTATTGCGTTAAACCACGTTCTGCTACCACATCTGCGCTGTTAGTAATAATAACCCCTGGAGGGGGGTAAATAACTATACCTACCATAGGTGGACAGCCTCTTGGATTTGGGGGGGGGTTTACCCGAAATGCGGAGGAGGAATCCCAAAATTTTTTTGGGGTATACCTCAAATACGCTTTTATTATTTTTATTACTGGGACCCCCCGAATTTAAGAGGGGGGTGTCGGCAGTAATGGGGATTTTTTTTTAGGGGGGATGATATTCGCTCTGCCCACCTATGATAAAAAACCCTACCTAACTATTTCTGGCTATGTTATGTTGCATTTAAGGCATGATTTATTTTGGAATATTAAAAAATTTTATGAACATTAGCAACCTCAGTTAAAAGAATAAAATAATAATCAAGCTTTTTTATTTTGTTTTTAGAGATTTAGCATGCAGAAACTGTCGAGTATCTAATGGTTCTGTTGTAAAAATTGGTGACTATGGACTTTCTCCCGAAAAATACAAGGTCAGTGATGTTTTTGTTCTTTCGCTATTTTTGATATAGCTTTTGCGACGTAAAAAAAAGAACTAATAACCTATAGCGGGCCTTTTTCAGATTAGTCCAGGTAAATTGTTCAAAATATAGAAAAGTTAAAAATATACAAGAATGAATTTTCAGTTTTTATTTTAGATAAAAAATACTTCAGTTTTTTAATTAGACAAAATTTTTAGCTTTCAGATAAAGTTTCCTACGTTCAACGACTGTTTTTTTTTTTGTTCGACTCTATAAGCAAGAGGCATCAGAAAGAAAAAAACGTAAAAAATTGATGTTTTAAACGATAAAGATATTTTGTACCATCATTGCTTACATTTTGATGACTTCATTTTGTTTTAAAAAATACGAAAAAAAATTTAAATTTTACAAAATGTAATTCAAGATTCTCTCTTATTTCGTTTATTGTATGTATTATTTTGCCGTTATCAACTGGCTGTAAAAAAGATTTCGGTGATCATTCTATTGACAAGTTTGTTTAGTGACCATTGACCAAAATGACTGATTAAAAAATTATTAATAAAAAACATTGACTCAATTATGGATTATTTTAGGATGATTATCTGTTGTCTAGTAATATCGCTATTCCTGTTAGATGGCTTGCTCCAGAAATTATTGAAATTTCAGCTGATGGGTTAGTTTTTATATTTTAGAACAATAGGTAACCATGGTCGTAAAGTCTAGTTAATGACAAGCTTTTTAAAATTCAGAAAAAATAAAATTTTAGGGTTGACCTTGGATCTGGGTTTTTTTTCGCCAGCGCCTAAGCGCCAGCTGGCGCCTAGCCTCCAAACTTTAGGCGCCAGCCCAGAAATCTAGGCGCCAATAATATAAAATTTTTTCTATTTTCACAAAAAGGCCACATAATTATTAGTTTTTTTCATTATATGCATATTTTTAGATGGCTTTTGTAGTCAAACGTTTCGTGTTGTATAGTTTAGTACAATTAATTTTGAAAAACGACTCATTTTGCCCATCTCAAAACTCACCTTTAAATGCGTAAAATTTTGTTCAAGAATTATATAATATAACAAGAAAACATAAAGACTAGTGATGTTCCTACCCTGCCACATCATGCTCCGGAGCCCCGGCCACTTATAGTGGAGGGAGCTTTGGAGTTCCTTCCCTAAAATATTTGATTTCAAGCTTATTTAAGCTTAAATGTTTTAATTATTTTATTTGCATTTTTACAGTTTTTTTTTGCCTTTAATAAGTTTTGAAAAATTTTAGTTTACAAAAAATTTTTTACTAAACAATCTCTAGCATAGCTTTTTTTATTATTCACACAATTAGTACAACCATAGGTGGTCCGTGAATTATTCGTGGGCGTGGATTGCTCCGTAGCTCTACAAAGCGGAGCTCCATTACAGACAGCTTGAAGCTCAACATTTTAGTGTTAAAGATACATTAAATTCTTTTTAACACTTTGAAAATTCTTGCAATATCCGTGCAAGCAAAAAAAAATTTCTCAGAAGTTATTTTCAGATTTTAATCAAAACTAATAATAGGTGTTTTTAGAATTTTTACTTTTAAATGGGTTTTTTTTAATTAAAAAATGTAACTAGTTAGAACTTTTACCTAAATTTTTATATTTATATTATATATATATATATATATATATATATATATATATATATATATATATATATATATATATCATAAAAAAGGATTAAATTGTAGATAAACTAAAACAATACGCGCTGAGCAAAGCGAAGTGCGAGAAAAATTTTGAAAAATGTCTTTTGAAACCTTAAAAATTTTCGTGTTCTTTTTTGTCCGGTTGACTATAAAAAACGGTTTAAGAGTACGTTTATGGCCAAAAATCTAGGCGCCAGGCTGGCGCCTAGACCCAAAATTTTAGGCGCCAGCGGGAAATTCTAGGCGCCAGTGGCGTCGATTTGGCATAAAAAAACCTAGCCTTGGGTGCAAAAATTTGAAGTAAAATGTCTCTTTTTTAAAAAAAAACTATTTTTATTACTATTTAGCTTTAAAAACTGTTTTTTATAAAAGAATGAAGACGTTCTTCTGATTTTTTTTCTGAGGAGCCGTGAAAGGAAGGATCAAGGTTTGGAGGTAAAGGGGAAATAGATTAGATTATAGATAGGCAAAGTATTATATACCCCTTAAAAACTTTCTGCGAAAGTATCCTAAATTAAACTAACACAACTAAATTTTTGAAGGTAATTGGGACACTCCCTCCCTAAAATTCAACGGTTTTATTTAGTAGTAAAATCCTAAACATAAGTTTCTTCTTAGAATAACCCCT
>JASAMX010002239.1:0-13635 GCA_030248175.1 Microlaimidae sp. YZB2_3 | reverse complement strand
AAAATTTTTAAAAATTTTAATATTTAACAAAAGTCCCTATTTACGATCACAAAAAACAAGAGTTTTTATCAAAGGTGTTACTTCATTAGTGTAACTGAGAATGTATAAGAACTGATGTTCTTTCAAGCTCAAGCTATTAAATCTCACATATTTTTTTTTCGTTTTATTTGTTACCATGTGCTTCATATTCATAATATATTATACTTTTATGTTATTATATTGCGGTTTACATTTGCATTAGACAATCCATATTATACTTTGTTTATTATACAGTTGAATGTAACTCGTACAATTTGTGCGATCCACTGTTGTGAGATAACGCTAAAGATTGTGCTAAAATGAAGTGCACTGGATAGAATTTTTAGTAAACCAATCTCCCAAATGGTAAAGTCAGTTTTTGGCGATCCTACTGTTGTGGAGAATAGCGCTAAAGTTTGTGCTAAATTGATATGTGCACTGGAAACAATTTTTAGTAAACCTATCTTGGCGAATGGTAAAGTCAGTTTATAATTTTTTATTAACATACAAAATTTAATATTTCCCGTGACGAAAGTCTTAATTACAAGACATATACCACTTGCAAGGCTACAAAATTTTCCAGATTTAGTTTTATTATTTTGTGCATTTAATTATTTTAAGTATTTTTTACATTATACATTTTATCTTTTTTACATTCTACGAATAGTTTTTGTATCCAATTAAAAGAGTGGTTTGTTTTAGTGTATACTGGAATTTTATTTACAAAAGAAAGTAGCGGGCGTTAGAAAAAGTTAATTGGAAAAAAATCTGTTGGATGGTGAAATGACACAACGGTTTTCATTTCGCTTCAATACGTGCTTAGTGTTCCGAAAAGTTTTGTTTAAACGTTTTAATTTATTAACTATTACCCCTTTAACAAAACTAATATCTAATATTTCAATCTTAATATCAAAAATTTTTTTATTCAATAAAAAATCAGAAATTTAGGGACCCGTTTTTTAAGCGTGCACCCAAAAATTAGATTTTTATAAAATCCGCAAGTAATGTTTTCGGCACTCCTACAATGGGCTAATTGGACTAATTACCCATAGGTTAAAATAAAATACCCACAAAACAGTAAAATTTCTCTGTGAAGTTGTTTCAGTTTTCTGATAAATATAATGCGTTTGCAATATATTTTCTTTAAATTTTCACTTGTAAAATAGATGAATAAAATTATCAAATATAAAATTAAGCTTGATTTCAAAGCTTTCTTTAGGATTAAGGAAACAACTAAAACATTTTTTATAACTTATTTCTATAATTCAAACAAGGTTCTGAATTAAATTCTACATAATTTGCAAAAACATTTTTTAATGTTGTAAGATATTAACACTATTTCATTTGGAATTTGGTCATGGGGATTTACAACTTTTATGGGGATTCGCACGGGTTTTTTGAATAAAAAATTTCTTGCAATTTTTTAAAATTTGATTTTGATAACGCGAGCTCTAAAAACAGTGTAACAAAATTTTAAATTTTTCTGTGGTGCTTTTTTCATTATTATCTTTTTTAGAATAAGGACTAACTGAACATTAACTTAGGCTTTTTAAAGGGGTAAGTTTTGTAAGAGGGATAGGTCTATGAGTACTAAAAAGGTTTTAAATCAAGAATTTGTGTGTGGTCTTATGTTTCTTTTTTTTTCCTCCGGAACGGAACCAATCAAAGGCATTTATGGTGTTACTTGAGAGCATAATTACTCCGCATTCATTTAAACAAATAATAATAAATATGAGGTCAGGAAAAAAAAGGAAAAGAATTTATTTTATGGTGCGTTGGGAGCCAACACAAGGAATAAAAAAATTAAACATAGAGTTAGAAAAAAAATTGTCCCACATTAGTTATTGTATAAGAAATTAGTCGGCAAAGTTACAAAAGCCTAAACTGCAGAATTTTACATTTTGGCTTAAAATGGCTCATATAAATCTTTAAAAAAATGTTTCGCTTCCAAACATAAAATTTTTAAAAATTTTAATATTTAACAAAAGTCCCTATTTACGATCACAAAAAACGAGTTTTTAATCAAAGGTGTTCTTCATCAGTGTAACTGAGAATGTATAGATCATGTTCTTTCAAGCTCAAGCTATTAAATCTCACAAACTTTTTCGTTTTATTTGTTATCCATGTGCTTCATATTCATAATATATTATACTTTTATGTTATTTATATGTGCGGTTTACATTTATTATATTACATTTATTATGGTTTACATTTATTATATTGCGGTTTGCATCAGACAATCCATATTATACTTTGTTTATTATACAGTTTGAATGTAACTTAAATAAATTTTTGCGATCCACTGTTTGTGAGATAACGCTAAAGATTGTGCTAAGGTGAAGTGCACCTGGAAAACAAGTTTGAGTAAACCCATCTCCTAACGGCCCCGCTCAGTTTTTGGCGATCCACTGCTTCGTGAGATAGCGCTAAAGTTTGTGCTAAATTGATATGTGCACTGGAAACAATTTTTAAAGTAAACCTATCTCGGAATGGTAAAGTCAGTTTATAATTCTTTATTAACATAACAAAATTTAATATTTCCCGTGACGAAAAGTCTAATGAATAAGACATATACCACTTGCAAGGCTACAAATTTTCCAGATTCAAGTTTTACTCAATTACGCGCATTTAATTATTTTAAGTATTTTTTACATTATACATTTTATCTTTTTTACATTCTACGAATAGTTTTTGTATCCATTAAAAGAGTGGTTTGTTTTAGTGTATGCACCGGAATTTTATTTACAAAAGAAAGTAGCGGGCGTTAGAAAAAGTTAATTGGAAAAATGTCAGTTGGGGGATGGTGAAATGACACAACGGTTTTCATTTCGCTTCAATACGTGCTTAGTGTTCCGAAAAGTTTTGTTTAAACGTTTTAATTTATTAACTATTACCCCTTTAACAAAGCTTAAATATCTAACATCCAATTTAGTAGTAAAATAGTTGAAATTCACTAAAAAAATCAAAAATTTAAGGACCCGTTTTTTAAGCGTGTACACCGAAAAATTAGATTTTTATAAAATCCGCAAAGTAATGTTTTCGGGTCCTACAATGGGCTAATTGGACTAATTACCCATAGGTTAAAATAAAATACCCACAAACAGTAAAAATTCCCCGTGAAGTTGTTTCAATTTCCTATAAATATAATGCGTTTGCAATATATTTTCTTTAAATTTTCACTTTTAATATACGAATAAAATTATCAATAAGATAAAATTAAGCTTGATTTCAAAGCTTTCTTTACGATTAAGGAAACAACTAAAACATTTTTTAATGTTTTTATAATTCAAACAAGGTTCTGAATTAAATTCTACATAATTTGCAAAAACATTTTTTAATGTTGTACAATATTAACACTATTTCATTTGGAATTTGGTCATGGATTAACACAACTTTTATGGGGATTCGCACGGGTTTTTTAATAAAAAATTTCTTGCAATTTTTTAAAATTTGATTTTGATAACGCGAGCTCTAAAAACAGTGTAAAATTTCAAATTTTTCTGTGGTGCTTTTTTCATTACCCTATGAATTTGTTAATAATTAATAAGTTCTACTGTTTTATTAAACTACATTAGAAATATAATCGTCACAGAAGTACAGCATACCAAAAATCAGACGTAGTTTAAATTTAAGTCAATTTTTAACCACAAAAATATATTTTTTTCATAAAAACATGAGTAATGCTTGTCTATTAATAAGTTATATCTGGCTTAGTGGCAAATAATTTTTTAAAAGATTTATATGAGCCATTTTAAGCCAAAATGTAAAATTCTGCAGTTTAGGCTTTTGTAACTTTGCCGACTAATTTCTTATACAATAACTAATGTGGGACAATTTTTTTTCTAACTCTATGTTTAATTTTTTTATTCCTTGTGTCATCCCAACGCACCATAAAATAAATTCTTTTCCTTTTTTTCCTGACCTCATATTTATTATTATTTGTTTAAATGAATGCGGAGTAATTATGCTCTCAAGTAACACCATAAATGCCTTTGATTGGTTCCGTTCCGGAGGAAAAAAAAGAAACATAAGACCACACACAAATTCTTGATTTAAAACCTTTTTAGTACTCATAGACCTATCCCTCTTACAAAACTTACCCCTTTAAAAAGCCTAAGTTCAGTTAGTCCTTATTCTGAAAAAGATAATAATGAAAAAAGCACCACAGAAAAATTTAAAATTTTGTTACACTGTTTTTAGAGCTCGCGTTATCAAAATCAAATTTTAAAAAATTGCAAGAAATTTTTTATTAAAAAAACCCGTGCGAATCCCCATAAAAGTTGTGTTAAATCCCCATGACCAAATTCCAAATGAAATAGTGTTAATATCTTACAACATTAAAAAATGTTTTTGCAAATTATGTAGAATTTAATTCAGAACCTTGTTTGAATTATAAAAACATTAAAAAATGTTTTAGTTGTTTCCTTAATCCTAAAGAAAGCTTTGAAATCAAGCTTAATTTTATCTTGATAATTTTATTCGTATTTTACAAGTGAAAATTTAAAGAAAATATATTGCAAACGCATTATATTTATAGGAAATTGAAACAACTTCACGGGGAATTTTTACTGTTTGTGGGTATTTTATTTTAACCTATGGGTAATTAGTCCAATTAGCCCATTGTAGGACCCGAAAACATTACTTGCGGATTTTATAAAAATCTAATTTTTGGGTGCACGCTTAAAAAACGGGTCCCTAAATTTTTGATTTTTTTAGTGAATTTTAAAATTTTTGCTACTAAGATCAATATTAGATATTAGTTTTGTTAAAGGGATAATAGTTAATAAATTAAAACGTTTAAAGAAAACTTTTCGGCACACTAAGCACGTATTTAAGCGAAATGAAAACCGTTGTGTCATTTCACCATCCAACAGATTTTTTAAGTTTTTCTAACGCCCGCTACTTTCTTTTGTAAATAAAATTCCAGTATACACTAAAACAAACCACTCTTTTAATTGGATACAAAAACTATTCGTAGAATGTAAAATTTGTAAAATATACTTAAAATAATTAAATGCACAAAATAATAAAACTAAAGCTGGAAAATTTTGTAGCCTTGCAAGTGGTATATGTCTTGTAATTAAGACTTTCGTCACGGGAAATATTAAATTTTGTATGTTAATAAAGAATTATAAACTGACTTTACCATTCCGAGATAGGTTTACTAAAAATTGTTTCCAGTGCACATATCAATTTAGCACAAACTTTAGCGCTATCTCACAACAGTGGATCGCCAAAAACTGACTTTACCATTGGGAGATTGGTTTACTAAAACTTGTTTCCAGTGCACTTCATTTTAGCACAATCTTTAGCGTTATCTCACAACAGTGGATCGCACAAATTGTACGAGTTACATTCAACTGTATAATAAACAAAGTATAATATGGATTGTCTAATGCAAACCGCAATATAATAAATGTAAACCATAATAAATGTAATATAATAAATGTAAACCGCAATATAATAACATAAAAGTATAATATATTATGAATATGAAGCACATGGTAACAAATAAAACGAAAAAGTTTGTGAGATTTAATAGCTTGAGCTTGAAAGAACATCAGTTCTTATACATTCTCAGTTACACTGATGAAGAACACCTTTGATAAAAACTCGTTTTTTGTGATCGTAAATAGGGACTTTTGTTAAATATTAAAATTTTTAAAAATTTTATGTTTGGAAGCGAAACATTTTTTTACTTTTTTTGTTTAATGTCATCTAATACTTTGTAGTTTTTAAGCATAATTTTACATAAATTTTTTACGTATATAAAATATTTTACATATAGGCGACATGTTTTTGTAATATATCAATTAGTTTTTAAAAAAGTTTTGTTATAGTTTTATTTTATTATACTATCCTTGAAAAATGCTCTAAGAATAGAGCAGGAAAAAGGGGCGATTACTTCCTGGGCGTGTGTTTAGACAGAAAAGATGTGGACTAGTCTGAGATGAACATTATTTGCAACATAAGAAATTTATATTTGATTTGGCCAGCTGCCCGCTCAATAAAAGTTTCTACCATATGATAAAAATTTATTTATACGTTGAATTGATTACACAGCACTGTTGCATTTTTTAATCTGATGAAACGACAATTCAAAAAATTATACTGACAGCAAACTTTTGACTAGCGCCCAATCGCCACTTTTTTAATTAGAAGGTTATATTTGTATGCGTAAGAAACAACTATAAATTTGAAAAAGTGTCAAAAATTGCTGTGAATAGAGATCGACCGGGGCCCCGGCCTCGGCCCCGGCTTGCCCCGGCACTTTTTTCCACCCCGACCCCGGTAAATGCAATTTTCTCTACAACGGCCCCGGCACCGGTAAACGCAATTTTCTCTATCCCGGCCCTGGCCCCGGCATTTTAGCTGTCAAATGAGCCGGGGCAAACCGGTGTAAGGACCCCAAAAATGCAAATTTTAAAGCTCTTTTTACAATTTTTGACAGTGATACATATACCTATTTTTATATAGAAAGCAAATTTAATCGCTTTAATATAAAGATATTTATTATACTTATATATTAGGTTTTATTATAACTTTTTATTTAATTAAAATTCCTTATTTTAATGATGAATCCTTATTTTAAAAATTTAAAAACTTTTTAAGCAATAAAAACCATTTGTAGATTTTGTTTACAAGATGAGGGTTTGACAATAAATATATATTCATAAGACGTACAATAGATATTAAAGTATTATAATATCATTACTGATATCAAAAATATATAACCCAAAAAAATTTCGGCTGTACAGTAATTTTTACCTAAATTTAACAAGCAATGTTGAACATGTAACTTGTCACGCGCAAGCAACTTTTTGTGCATTCAATAAAGATTTACTCGCACAGCAATATTTGGTACGTTTATAAGTTTTTATTATTTAGTGATTTTTATTAGTAACTTTTAGTGACTTTTATTTCATAAGTTTTTATTATTTAGTGACTTGAACAGTGGAATGTAAACCATTTTTTAAGCCTAAGCAAAACCTAAAAATCAAGTTAAATTTTTTTATGATAAACTTTGATTAAATCGTTTTTGTTTTTTTTTTTGAAGACCGAAACACAAAGCTTAAGCAAAACGCAAAAATCATACAAAATTTTGATTGTGGTAAATTTGTATTTAATGATGCGTTCTTTGAATTAAAGAGTAAACAAACACAATTATTTTTGGCTAGCCTAAGCGAAGCCTAAAAATTACGTGAAATTTTATCGTTTGAAGAAAACTCGCTTTTTTGAAAATGCATTTACAAAATCCTATCTAAAAGACGAGTTTTCTGAAAACTACATGTTTAAAAGTGAGCTTTCCGAACAAGAAATGTTAAAAGTAGTGTCGCAAAAAGTACTTTACTTTTAGTTTAACTAACAAAAATAACTGATTTTGGATTATTTTTATTTATACTTTTACTCGACTTTTATATTTCACTTGCTTTTACTCTTACTTAACTTTTAAAATTTCAATTACTTTTACTTTTACTCGATTTTTTTCGTGCAAATACTTAAGTTAATTCAAATCAAATGTTAAGGGTAACTCGTCTTTTAAACAGGGTGTCTCGGGTGCTCTTGGTGCGTTTTGGTTTTCTTCTCTTTTTTTTGTGTTTCTTTGTGGGAATTTTTCGGGAAAGTTTGGTGCGTTTTACGCCTTTTTAGCTCTTTTTTTCCGGTGTTCCCTTTTCCCTGCGGCGTTGGAACGATATAAATGATATAAACACTGAGAACGTAAGCCTAGGAAAAACCTGAAAAGAAACGAAACTTTCGACGCCCTAAAATTTTTCCCAGGCAAAGAAAGAACACAACAAAGAAATTCTTGGGTGGGAGGAATCCGAAATACGAAGTCGCACAAGACGGAAACACACAGACGGTCGTACAAAGAAGAGATGGAGAAGGAGAGGTGGAGGAGGAGGAGAAATAGAAGAAGATATCGCCGCCACTATTTCATAGTATCGACAATGGTCTTGTTGTAAAACGAGTGGCAGAAGAAAGTTTTTTTTAATCCGCTAAGACCAAAAATCTTGTTGAAATAAAAATTTATACATAAATATAGTAAAACACTTTGGAGTAAACTCTAGAGTACCGAAAACCGGTGTTTTGCTCTGTTTAAAAATTACTTTTATTATGTTTTTACTCTTATTTTTACTTTAAAAAATAGGTCTTACATTTACTTTTACTTTATCTAAATATAATTTTAACCGTTACTTTTACTTTACTTAATTTAACCCTTTGAAAATCCGCAGAAGGTATTCCGCGTCAGTGCTGCTCAATGCTAAACTCCGCCTCATCGTCATCTTCGTCGGCAAGTTTAGCAATGAGCAGCGATGGCGCGGAATCCGTTTTGCGAATTTGCAGTGAAAAGAATCCCAAAGGGTTAAAAAAATCACAAAATACTTTTAATGTTACTTTACATAAATTAAAATTTTTCAAATTACTTTTGCTTTTACTAAATAATCGAAAACCATTACTTTTTAAAGGACGAAAAATCCGTACATTCATTAAAATTACTAAAACTAGCAATTTGAAACAAACTAAAAAGCGAACGTATTCGCCTGTAATCGCAATATAATTATTTTACTTTTTAAAATTCAAGAAAAATTTTTTAATAATTAAAAAAGTGGTATTAAACCTATAGGCACCTTGCACTGAAACGCAGTTTATACATGAAGTATGCAATATACATAAGGGTCACCATAATGGATAAATACCGTACTCTTACTTATCTTTTCGTAGTATGCAGATCAACCAATAGAAAGCGCACGAAATTTCGATCGGTTGATATGCATACTACTTTTCTAAGATAAGTAAAATACCTCGGTAATTTAAAAAGTAAATCCATTATGGTGACACTTGCATACAGGCGAGTATATTGCATACTTCATGTATAAATTGCAGTTTCAGTTGTTTTTCGTCCTATTTAATGCAAGGTGCCTATAAAAAGAGTAGAAAAAGATCGAAAAATTATTAAAATAAAAATTTGTGCGTTTGGGACCTCAGGCAAACAAAAGACCGACGCGTCCGCACGCCGCGAGAGCGAGGGGGGAGCATTGACAAGGCCGCGCGCGGTACCTTCTGCGGTTTTCAAAGGGTTAAATTAAGTAAAGTAAAAGTACTCTTGATTGCTATTTTCAGTTATTAGAGGTGTCTATTAGATAAGAAGTAAATGTACAACCTATGTTTAGACCGAAAAATGTTGAGGCATGTAATTGATTTTAAAGTTCAAAAAAGGGGGTTACTTCTTTAAATATAACATTCTTAAATATATTGTAAGACTAACAAAGTTACCCGAAAGAAAGTAATAATTTTATAATTTTTTTTCTATCTCTCTGCCAAGAAAGGTCAAAATTTAAATCTAGTTGGGGTTAAATTTCGTTAATTATCAACTTATTCGATTTATAAATATAAAAACATTTCGTTATGAAAAAATTTCGCTATCAAATAATTTTATTAGTTTAAAAAATGCAACAATGCTGTGTAATTAGTTCAACGTATAAACAAATTATTATCATCTGATAGAAATTTTTATTGAGCGGGAAACTCGCCATATCAAATACAAATTTCTTATGGCGCAAATAATGTCCATCTCAAACTAGTCCACATCTTTTTTTGTCTAAACGTGTTTTTCCGATTTTTCCGATTATTTTAACGATTTTTCGTGAACATTACAATATGAAAAACTTTGCCGACCTTCTTCATTCTTTATTTCTGGTTGATAAATTGAATTTTTAAATTAAATATAAAAAAGTTAAAGTGTTACTGTGCAATAATATAAATTTCTTATAGTGCTTGATTATTATTACGAATTTCAAATTATGTTGCCAACAATTTATATTTTAAATTTGGACACTGAAAAAAGTGGCTCCTAAAAAATTATTGCGCGATTTTTTACCCTTTCCAAAGAGCTCATGTTTAGTACGGTGGAATATCGGTTTTAAGATATAAGCGTTTGAAAAAAAATCTATTAATCATAAGGAGAACAGGGAGATGAATAAAATTTATCTATGTTCTCTAATTATAGTTGGCGGTGTGCCATGGGGCTTAATCGTCGTGTTGCGCTCCCGTGCCACCAATAATTCAATTATATTTTTTGAAATGAAAAGAAGAAAAAAATGAAAATTTATTAAAAAAATTACGTACGTTTTTTAATTATAGTTGGAGCGGTGGAGTGGAGCTAAATCGTCACACCAGCAAGGATCGCAATTATATTTTTGAAATAAAAATAATAATAATGAGAAGAAGATGATGATCATGAATTACAAAACTTACCCACGCTCTTTAATTATAGTTGGCGCTGTGTCGTGGGGCTATGTTGCTGTATGGCGCTCCCGCACCACTAATGATTGCAATATTATTTTTTTTAAATAAAGAATCAGCCAGAAGAAGAAGATGAACATAAATTACAAATTTTATTTTATCCAGGTTCTTTGAATATACTTGGTGCGGTGCCTCGGGGTTAAATCGCCACATGAACGATGAAGGAATATCAATTTTAAAATATGAACGTTAGAATAATAGTAATAAAAATAAGTGGAAGACGATGAACATGAATTACAAAATTTTCCCAACTAATTATAGTTGGTTAATTATAAATGGCGCGGTGTTGTGGGGCTAAACTGCCGCGTGGCTTCCCGCACCACCGATAATTGCAATTATTTTTTTTGAAATAAAACTTTAAATTAATTTTTTCATCAATAAATCAAGAATTAACACAAAATATTTTATTGTTTTTGTCGTTTTCTGCGCGGTTAAAGTATGATGTTTCTCGGAGCTATCAGCTTTAGAATTTCAGAAACGGAGCTCCGTTCGCTCCGTTCGGAATTCCGTTTGGAGCTCCGTTCGGAGTATCCTCCGAAGCTCCGGAGGTCCTTCCGCTCTAATTGGCCGGAGCTCAATATTATACTATTGGAAGTTAGGACCATCACTAAAGACATTCTGGAAAACTTAGTCGTGGAACAGCAAAATACTATTGACGCACTGGGTGGAACTACTCATTCGGCCAGGAGCCAATAGCCAGCTATGCGTTCAGAAGAAACCGAGTTGAGAAGAAAACAACAGTAGTACAAAACCAGGAACAACTACTGCATCATTAGTTTACGCAGCGTTCAAAATTACCCCTTTTATCCGAATCACTAAGAAAATCTTGAATGTTTCGCACGTCATTAGAGAATCATGGGAAGGAAAAACGTGCATCGTTTACTTTATTGACTAGTTCGGAATAAGCGTCTTTTACTGTACGAGAGAGAGGGTACAAAAAGAAAAAAATAAAATTTGAAAAAATCTTAGCTTTCTTAGTTTCTTAAGTTTAAACCTATACTTCATAAAAATTGCTACACGATGATATGTTTCACTACGTTGATGTGCTGTAATATATCAGTTTGTGCTAAATAAATTTTTGTTTTTTAATTAAACGTCACAATAGTTTAAAATCGCCACTAAAATAGTATTATCCTGAACAGTGATTTCGAATTAGTAGAAATAAAGATGAAATATTTGTGCTTTTAAACTAATTTTAAACCTACATAGTTTTTTTTAATGTTTTGCTTGTAAAACTATTCAAAACTTAAGAATTAATTTTAAAAAGTCCATTCCAAACCTTTAAATTAAACATTTTCTGTAATTGAAACATTAAAAAACTGGGAAAGAAGCGCGCCAGCAGCGCCGTACCTGCGAAGCGGCAAAAAACTAAAAATTTCAAAAACTGCTTTTGCTTTTGCAATATTTAAAAAGTATTTAAGAAATTTTGAAGAGAAGGGGTCGAGATTTTAAACTAATAAATATTTAAAATATTTTAAACCGTAAAATGTACTAGTCGCTCGCTGTTTCTCAATTTTCCCTCTACATATGATTGGCGCTAGTAGTTATGTACCCTCTTCCTAACACTAAAAACCCTTATTCCGAACTAGTCTATAAACGCCAGTTTGTTGATTGACTGTCGGGGAAAATGTTTGCCCGAAAGGTTTCATTTACCAAAGGAATTGTTAAGAATATTTTTGATGATGGTACACAGCAGTGCGGCTGACGAAAAAAAATAAAACGTGCTTAACATGGAGCAACAAGGGAAAAAGCAATGGCAATACCATGATATTAAATAAAAAAACTACCCTATCGAATATAGGCCAGTTTCCTTCTCGCAGAAGTAAAATTGACTATGTCAAGTCCAAAAAACTTTAAGTTTCAGATAAATTTCCGAAAAATTCGTTTGCAGTTTTGTCATCCGTTATTTATAAGCACAGTAAAACTGCTCTATTACCCAACAACTAATTGCGCACTCAACGGTTTGGTTGAGCGTTCGTTTAATCCAGTCCACTTCGCGTTATCTATTGTTTAGAGAGGAATATTAGATTTGTTTACTTTTAGGAGTGTAACACTGTTATGAGCAAGAAGTATTGATTTTTTTAACACATGATAATAGGGTATAGTTGCATTAGAAATAGTAAAGTTGGTTTTCTTATTTCTTTCCACATATTTGATATTTCTGAAAGTCAAAGCCAGACCAAGCTATAAAACCAATTAAAAAGTTTTAATCGAAAATGTAACTAAAAAAAACTTGTTATTAAAATGTTCTACATCTTTTAATGACGACCGAATGACGAGTTTCAGGCAATACATAAAAAACAAGTTTTTTCTGGTGTAAGGCTCTGGTGGAAGAATTTAACAAAGCAAATTTTCGTATTATATGCACACAAAATATCTTTTTAACAGTATACTTCGTTTTTTCCAAAGCTCGTGCTAATGAAATGAAACTCGTGCTAAAAACTCGTAGTTTTCATGCATAATAATAATAATAGAACTAACACAAATTAATACTAAAAACAAACATGTCTTAAAATAAACAGTCCATTTACTGGTGTACCATGTATAACATGGTACACCTTAACATGTATAAAAACGGTTCCGAGCAATCTCCCAACAAAAAGGGTGAATCTCCCAACTGTGGAATCTCCCAACAGTTAGTGGAAAGTCCCAACAGAATCAAAAAATACGTTTGCAACAAACACCATTTTATTTTTTAGTCAATTAACACTATAATTAATAAAAATATAGCGTTAAATACGGAAAACTCGTCTTTTGGATGTGATTTTGTAAACGCACTTTTCAAAAGACAAGTTTTTCCTATTTTTCGAATGAAACAATCTATTGAAAACCTTTTTTATCTAAGCCTAAGCAAAAGCCAAAAATCAAGCAAAATTTTTATCATGGTAAACTTTTATTAAATTCTTTATTCAAAAAACTGAGTACCTCTAAGCCTAAGCAAAACCTAAAAATCAAGCAAAATTGTATTATGGTAAATTTGTATTTAATGATGCTTTTTAAACTGAAGAGTAAAAACTTTATTTTTTCCTAAGCCTAAGCAAAACCCAAAAATCAAAAAAAAATTCTCATTGGGGTGGAAACTTGCATTCTTGAAAGTACGTTTACAAAATTGCATAATTCCATTTATCATTCATTTAATGCATTTATTTATTTTCGGTTGTTTAAAATTATCGTGTTTAACACCGGTTTTGCAAACGTATTTCTAATATTTGAACTGTTGGGAGTTTCATCGATTGGTTGGGACTTTCCACGTTGGGACTTTCCTCAGTTGGGACTTTCCCCGATACCTATAAAAACTGGTATAACATGTCG
>JASAMX010002238.1:0-37619 GCA_030248175.1 Microlaimidae sp. YZB2_3 | reverse complement strand
AGTGTCACACCTTTGCCCCGAATCATCGTATTATCCATCTTTGGTGTCGTTTTTACACTCATTTTATTAGTTACGTTTTAATTTAAACTAAAACGTTTTAAATTCAAACGTATTTAATTACGTTTTAACTTAAATTTGGATATAAATTTACGTTTTAAAGTTCCAGCACGGCTGTTTAAAACTACGCCAAAAAGGTTCAAAAAAATTCAGGTGGTTTGAACCGATAGCCCAGTACTGTGTGAAGCTAAAAATTGTAAAGCTTTGACCGTGCAAACTTGTTCAGGGATTTTACCTAAAAATGCGCGTGATGGACGATGACGACGTGAGTTCCGACGATGAGATTGAAAAGTTTTGGGTTCTTATCGACTATTGGAACTGCGAAGGAGGACATACTTGCCATTTCAACGTGGATGTTCCGCGGGGTCACGCCACCACCACCACGTACGTTTAACGTTTCATCTGTATTACCAACAAATAAAATCTTCAAATACAAAATGTATATTCATCATATAAATATTTTTTGGCCTTTTTTCACTGTTTTTTTTTGTTTATTTCTACTCAAACTTTTAACTTTACTAACTACTTTCTGCTTTATTTTTTCATTCCCTTAATTAACTATACTTAGATTACTGCGTTAACAACAGGTGTTATTTTATTTTTGACCAATTAGAAACTCACTCTTTAAAAAACTCATGATTTAGTGTCTTTGGTGTCGAGGGTATTTAGAGCTGAAACTTAGAGCCGAAACAGGGAAACTTGGGACCGGAAGTGGGGAACATGGAGCTGTAAGTGTAAAATCGCTAAAACATATCCCTCAGGCAAAGCCAAAGCTTTAACCTAACTCTAAACCGTTTTTTTTAATTTTCGGCTACAAGTTCCTAAATTTTCCAAAGTTTCCAAGATCACTGCTGACGGCTCCAAAAACACCGTATCAAAACACGAATTTAAAAATCAGTGCATTACTAAATTAAAATAATTTTCATTTAAATAGCCACTCGTTTTTATGTTTTATTACATTTAAACATATTTTAATCTTAGTAGTCCTAAGATTTAAAAAGAAAAATAAAAAGACACGGCACAATATTTTAAAAATTTAGGCACATGTTTTTCAAGCGTGGGCCTAAAAATTAAAGTTGAGAAAAAAATCCGCACAAATTTCTAGTTCCTTGTTTTTTACCTGATAATTAATAAAACTAATAAGCAAATTCAATATTTTTTGTCTTCTTGGTTCAGTTACGTATTGCTCACTTAGGACACATAAATAAGCCTAAAAATGTTATTTTATAATTAAATTAAATCATTTTTATTCTAATATATTTAAGGCTTAAATAAGCTTGAATTCGCTCATCTCAAAAGGAGCTCTGGAGCTCCTTTTGTTTTAAGTAAATGATCGAAACTCCGGAGCATAATATTAGAAGGTAATACGGCTCCGGAGTTCCGGCCATTTAAAGTGGATGAAACTAGGGAGCTGCGGGGGATGATCGGGTCACTCCGGAGCTCCGGGGAGATCACAAGTTCAGATCCAACATACACACCCAAAGGTACTACACGCTGTTCATCGAACTCGCCGGTTGCACAACACCATTTCCGAAACTGACGACGCCAGTAAGCGTCAGGAGTTGAAAAAAGAAATCAGCACGTCCATAATGCTCATTGGCGTGGTGATCGTCTTCCTTTTGTGCAACAGTTTGGCCTTCATCTATAACATTTTGGAGGTTTCCGGCTCCCCGCTCCTGGGCACCAGCACCGGGGAGCTAATTTTGGACATGAGCAACCTCCTGGTCAACACCGGGGCCAGCATCAATATTTTCATTTACCTCTCCTTCAGCGAGAAATACCAAGTGCTCCTCAAATACTACACGTGTTGCCATTTCTGCAGGGAGGGGGAGATGCTCCTGTCTTCCCTCACCACCATGTAGACAATTTTAACGATTTCTATGGTGAAATAACGCATAATACGCATGTTTGACGGTTTGAGCCACTTGTTATTCGCAGTATTTCATGCAATACTTATGGTGTTTATAAAAAATTTCAGCTGGGACTAACCAACGACTACTGCTACAATCATTTTTGGTCTTTTTGTTTATGCGAAGTTTGTTATTTTGAAATTAGTCTTTTTTAAACAAAAAATGTCTTCATTGTGTTACTGAAAAACTGCTGCCTTTGCGTGCAAACAGAATTTGAGGGAAACAATTGCTTAAGCTCAAAATTCTTATAAGTATACGTGTTAAAAAATTTTTGAAAACTTTATAGGTAAAATTCTTGCTAAAGTAGAAATGGAAAAATTAATGTGCTTTAAGTAACCCAATACAATTTGAAGAACCCTTAAATGGCAGGTACAAATCGTAATTTGAGGCTATATGTTTTGTACTATGGGAATAAAAGTGGAAGAAGCTAAAATTTATAGATCTTCCCGTCCATTAAAAATCAATTTTCTTAGCAAGCTCTTATTTGGATAAAAGTAATTCTTTAGCGTCATAATCCTGTCGGGATTTTTAACACCAAGACAACTTTTGTTTGAATGGGAGATTTTTATCATCGTTTTTTTCATTTACAATCTCGAAACACCAATTTTAATATTTATAATGTTATTTTTCATATTCATAACCAAACAACCTTTTTAATTTAAATAGTTAAAAAATGACATTTTTATGATTATCAAAAAATTTTTTATGAGTATTGATTATGTGAGCGTACGTTTTCAATTTCTGTATGTTCAACAGATCGATCTTTTTACTTGCTCCATCTTTACAGCATTTATCAAATCTAAGTCCAAAAAATAATTTTGTACTGCAAAGGATGGTTCATACTTATGTAAAAACGTCCTTTGGACAAAGTCCAAAGGACAAACACAGCGTATAAACGTATGTAAAAACGTCCTTTGGACTTCGTCCAAAGGACGTTTTTACATAAGTATGAACCAGCCTTAATAGGTAAAAGTTTCAACCACACAGTGATATTTTTTTATAAAAAAAATTTATCCGTTACACAGAAAATTTAAAATTCATGAAGGCAAATGTCGGCATTGTATAAGTTTAATGTGTTGTTTGGACTTTTACTATGATAGTACAAAATCAGTGGCGTGCCCAGGGGGGGGGCGGGGGAGACAGCCGCCCCCCCTCCCCGAAATCCGGCGAAGCCGGATTTTTTCGTAAGGGGAAACCCTTACGTTTTTTGAATTTTAAGAGAGAAAATTTTTTTTCTCTAATATTAATAAAGAAACTTTCCTGATGGGGGGGGGGGGGGGGGGGTTTTTTGTTTTTCTTCCAAAGACGAGAAATAACCAAGAAACAACGGCAAAACACGAGCACACCGAGACCCGCCCCAGTCTAAAGACTATAATAGTCAAAAACCCAAATTTTTCCCGCTTCGCGGGCAGTTTAAATTGACAATTTATATTAGTTTTGGTATTTCAAATAGATTATGCCATTCAATAGTTAAGGCATACATGTTTAATCAAACTACTATAAACACTATTAAACCTTTTATTAACGTTTTAAATATATGTTTTAATTGTAAAGGGATAAGAAAATCTAAAATTTTGTAATAAACATCATCTGGAATTCAAATTTCTAGTATATTTTGACCCTCCTGACAAGGGGCTCTGCCCCTTGACCCCGCTGGGGGCTCTTGCCCCCAAACCCCTCATTTCTGGGGGGATGCCGCCCCCCAGACCCCCCTCAGGGTTAGTATTTATTTACCCCCCAGACCGCCCCTCCCCGAAATGAAATCCTGGGCACGCCACTGTACAAAATTCTGGACTTTTCTAAAAATTATAGTTATTATTATGCCATAAGTTTTTCTTGCATAAAACTAAATAATGACTTTGGTTTTGTCGTGCGACAGCGCAAGAGAATCAGCACATTCAAAAAAGGAATACTTTTTGGCTGCCAACTGGCTTTTAACAAATATATTTATTGTTGCCGTCAGGGTTTCATGATATACTGAAAGATATTTTAAAGTTATTTTTATAATTTTGAGTCCCGGTACAGTAGAACTAAATTCTTACGTGGCGTTCTCATAAAAATTTAGCTCAATTTAGTCCACACTGATTGATAAATATTTCGTAAAAATCTTAACGAATGTTTTATCTATTAGTATTTAAATATTTTAAGACGTTTCGATTGATTTTAGTAGTTTTCATAAATGTTTACACAAGTATTCTATAAATATGTTATTATGTTATATACTAGAAGGCTAATTATTTCAATTATGATATGCTGCCGTAAAAACCTCATGTTAAATCCAAAAAAATGCATTTGATACTCAGTGAGATCAATAGTGTACATGATCATGTAGAAAATAGGGGTGGTTTGTATAAAGTGTGTATTTTTTGTAAAGGAGTTATTGTTTAAATATTAATATAATAAAGTTTATGGTTTGATGTATTGTTTTCACATAGTTCTTTTTAAATATAAACAGAGCTGTATAAATGATAACCAATTAAAAACCAAAATATTGAGCATTTGATGGATTTCTGAGGAATAATAAAGCTGAGTGATTTAAAATAATTTATTGATAAAACTTAAACGCTTCGGCGTGAACTTAGGACCAGTTTTAGATACTGTTGCTGAACTTAGGTAACAGAACAAAAACAGACAATATCGTAAAATATGATAAAAACCGAATTTTAAACTCTAGTACAATATATATAAAGAAAAACACGCGAATAAAGTAACTTAAAGCAAAAACAAGGCGTAAAATTTAAACTCTTCCCACCACCATTCCCAAAAAACAAAACATACATGACGTGATCATGAATACTATACGACATTTTGAGGGTCCTTAAAATCCTGACGCGATAAACCTTTTTCACCTACGTGTGTTTGGTACAAGATTTTTTGAGCTGTCAGCTGTCAGAAATTTTAGGAACGTGAAACCTCGAAAATTGGAACTTGAGTCAAAAATTAAAAGAAGGGTGGGTTAAATTTAGGTTTTTGCTTATGCTAAGGGATGGGTTTTAATTTAAAGATTTCACACTTTTGGGCTTTAAATTCCCATTTTTGGCTTCAATAGACTACAGCTGTTTTAACAACTAAAAAATTCACAATTTTAAGCAAACAATGTAAAAATTAATTATTAAATACTTTATTTATTTTAACAATTATTTATCAAGTTGATTTGGAACAGGAATGACAATTTTTTAACATTGAAAGTTGACTAATTTTTTATATTTTGCGAAAAAGTGGGATTTCAAAAAGTTTTAATTTCCAATAAAAACATTACAACTGTACAATTTCGATTCCTTCGCTTATGTCCCTCATACAATTTTACAAGGTCAGCCACTTATAATTTAACCATAGTAATAAATGTAATTTTAGATCAGTTTACACTCAGAGCTGAAATAACCCAACATATGGAACCCAGAATTAAAACTTAAAGTTAGACAAAAGATCATCAAACGGAAAATAAAAACAAAAATTTTAAAAAAAATAGCGTAAATAAATTGTTCAAACAAGTTTGTTAGACTAATCAGAAGTCATTGAAGTTAAAGTGCGCCCCAATTAGAACTCTGTAAGCTTTAATAAAAGTTTATTTCTGTTTTCCAAGTGATCTCAATTATGGATTTTTTAAAGGTCTAGAAAGTGCTACTTTTGTTGGTATTTGACTAACAGAACCTGTTTCCGTGATTACCTTTTTCCCAGTTACAACCGTTACAGCTTCGTATTATCGCTGTGAAAACTTCCTTTGACGGTATCACCTAGGTCGTACCTAAGTCGTATACCTCCTACTTTCTGCATGATTAGTGCACAATGAACGGGTGAATTAAAATTCTTAAAACAAAAGGTAGCAAAAGCAATACGCAAATTTTCTTCACGGATACAGTGTGTTAGCTAAAAACTACATAGGTGAAACCTAGAGTTTACTGCGCTAAAGTTTATGTATCCCAATAGTAAGAAGAACATACTACAACCGTCAACCGTAAAACCAAAGTTTCACGGCGGTAAACGGTAAACGGTTTACGAGGGTTTTACGATTGTAACCGGGGAAAAGAAAAGCACGGAAAATTATCCGAAAGTTATTTTGGTAAGCTTTATCTTAAAATCATTTATAAAACTAAAATTTTTAAATGTTTTTTCTGTCATGTTAATAATAACATGAAGAACATTAAGAAAACGCGCACACATAATCTTGTCGTTCTTACACCACGAGTCATAAAAAATACATTTTATAACTTAAAATGTACAGTTAAACTATAAATACAAAGAGTCACATTTTAATTAATTTCATACAAATCGTGTTGAACCTTTCTGGCATAGCCACAACGAATTACGAAATCGTATTGCGAAGAGGGAAGAACTGGTTTTTTCGCGACGGAAAGGTATTATTATTTTATGAAGCACTGCGCTGATAATTTAGTTTGTTTGTTAATTAATGCAATATATTTTTTATATAAAACTTTGAAATGACAAATTTTATAGCTTTGTCGATTTATCTGTCTACGTTCTGCTTGTTTTCACATTTTAACAATGTTTTAACCCAAGGATGGCCCGGCGCAGCGAGACCACCTGGCCAGGTAAAAAATTTTTATTTTTTTAAATATTGATCTAATTTTAGATCATCAGTATATTTATATGCTTTATACCTGTTACCGTTTTTTGTGGCACTGTCCACCACTTTTGGTTCCACGTCGTTAACCTTTGTTTTGCATCAATAAGAACAAAAAAAGACTGATTCTTGTCTCGGCCAAAGTGTCTAAAGGACAAAAACCAAACGGAAAATTCGAAAGGTCAAAGTCCAAAGCAAATGTTTATGTTTATACTTCATCTAAACGAGAAATCAAAAGGTTTTTATACAAGCCAAAATTGTTCTTTCGACAATCCAAAGATGTCCTTTGGACAATTTCAAAAGGTGATACTTTAACGCAAGTTGAAATATTTCAAGTTTGTTTTAATTGTCCAAAGGACCAGGCCCTGTGCCAGGGGGGCTAGGGGGGCCATGGCCCCCACTTTCTGGGTTGGTCGGGGTAAACATTTAGGAAGAATGAGGTGGGTCCAGAGGTGGGGGAAGTAAAAGGGAAGGTAACTCCATCATGACCCCTGCTTCTTCTTACCTCCTTTTTTATGCTAAAAATGGATTATGCCTGATTACTTGCTTTGAATTTATTGTAAATAGGTTTTTTAAGCCCCAATTTTGCTCATTTTAAATTCTAAAACAAAAATTTCGCCTCCGGCGGCTGGGGGGACACCCCCGAATCCTCCGGCGGACGTTTTGCGTCCGCCTAATGCCGCTGCATGGCGCAAAATGCGGCGCTTCGCGCCGCATTTGTCTACTGTTTTTATATTTCCAGAGTCTGGTCCTCTCCTTTTGAAAATCATGCCCTCCTTTCGAAAATCCTGGAACAGGCCCCGCAAAAGGCCCCACTTTTGAATTGTTCAAAAGACAACTTTGGCTTGTCTAAAATTGTCTTTTGAACTATCGGACTGTCCTATGAACAACTTTAACGACCCATGAACCAGGTTGAAGAGCTACAAGAAAAAAGCTGTGGATAAATAACGCCAGTCATCTAAAAACGCGAAAACGTTGGCTATACGTGCGATTTTAGCACGAAGTTAAAAAGATATTTTAAAAGTTTTTTTGGTTTACTTTTGAAATGCTAAATGTTGTCAAAGAAAATACAATTTGTGGATGAAATTTTAAATCAAGATTTATTAAAATAATTCTATATAATAAAATGTTTTAAAACATGATGAACGATTGTAAGCATGTAATTTTTAACAAATATGCGAATGCAACAAACTATGAAAATATCAATTTATGACAATAACAAGTGATAATTTAGGATTTCCAAAAAAAAAAGAAATTAAAATATAAGCGGCGGTTTTAAAAACATGCTTAACTTAGCACCACTTAAAACCCCTTAAATCATCAGTCAGTTAAAACCGCTGAATTTTGCGTTAGCACCTGCAATATATATAAAAAATACCACAATATTATAATTTTGCGAAAATCATTTTTTCCTGCTTTTTCTCCCGTAGGAAACGGTAAATTATGAAAATTATTCTTCTGGTATAAGTCTTATACACTGTAGGATTCACCATAGTTAATAGTAGCAAGAATATATAACCTAGGCGAATGTCCGACTGTACACTAAACTTTTGACCAAAATTTTGCTAGAAAAATCGCACTTGAAAATGTTTGTGCGACTTTTCTAGCAAAAATCCGCCATTTTCTGCTAGTTTTTCCGCGCTGCGATTTTTAACACAGTGTTAGTTTTATTGCAGTGCCGATTGAGACTCTTTTGCACTCAATATTGTTTTATTCGCACTGCGATTATTTTAGCACTGCGAGTGTGGCTGCAGAACGAAAAAAATACAGACGCTGATAGACATTTTCAATGGAGTAAAACACCTCAAAATTTGTTTTAATTAATTTTGGAAAATTTGGAAAAACGTTGGAAAATTATTTTATTTCATTAAAAGTAAAAAGTTTTGACATCTTAACGTTAAAAAACGACTTTTACTCATTTAAACACAAAATTTTCGCTTCGCTTCTTATTTATTTTTTTTGTTGTACAGCTGGACTCGCCGTGCTAAAATAATCGCAGTGCGAATAAAACAATATTGAGTGCAAAAGAGTCTCAATCCGCACTGCAATAAAACTAACACTGTGTTAAAAATCGCAGCGCGGAAAAACTAGCAGAAAATGGCGGAT
Organism: Microlaimidae sp. YZB2_3; assembly: GCA_030248175.1. Lineage (NCBI taxonomy): Eukaryota > Metazoa > Nematoda > Chromadorea > Desmodorida > Microlaimidae > Microlaimidae sp. YZB2_3. Next base: position 28,964 of record JASAMX010002238.1, on the reverse strand, counting down.
TTTTGCAAAAAAAGTAGCAGAAAACTTTGCAAGTGCGACTTTCCTAGCAAAATTTTGGTCAAAAATTTCATGTACAGTCGGACATTCTTTTGTGTTATATATTCTTGATAGTAGTAAACAAACGCGACTATCATAATATTTATTGTTAAACACGTCAGGATTTTAGGGCCCACAAAATGTCATATATGTATTCGTGATCACGTCATATACGTTTTGCTCTGTGGGAATGTTTCTCTGAGGAGCTGTTAGAATCACTTTTAGCCAATAAGCGCTTGGGAAAAATTGGATCTCCAATAGATAAAAGATCGCCATTTTTCCCAAGCCCTAATTGGCTCAAAATGATTCTATTAGGTCATAACTCTGTGAAGGTCTTTAACACTGAACAATTTCATTTTAAATGGGAGGGTTTTGACTATCGTGAATAATAGTTTCTTTTATTCTCAGTTCGAATTTCAAAAGGCTAAAGAAATGAGTCACAATTTTTTACAATGGTATTTTGGCCTTTAGCATGATTCGACGCGTTTATAGATTTTGAATATTTTAATATTTTATCTCTTTATGATGATACTAAAAATAAAATATATAATAAATGAAAAGTGAAACACTGAAAACAAATAATAGAAAAAGGTATCATGATAATGATACTTCAAGATTAAGCCTTCAAATTTAAGCCAGAACACAACAGTAGGTACCACGGGTGCGGTGTCGGGTCAAAACAAGTTAAATTTACCCAATGAACTGAATGAACGATCTTTTCCGCAGCTCCAAATTGAGCTGAGCTCCACTTTTATAGCTTTGGACACCTAGCTTTGCGCATAATTCATGAATAATTAAAGAGTAGAGCCATAGATTTTTTATCAAAATATTTTTATAAACTAAATGATTTCCAAAGTTTACAAAAAATGATAAAAATACAAATAAAATAACTTTAAAAATATTTTAAGATTAAATAATCTTGAAAGTATATTAATTTAAGAAGAAAAGTTCCGAAGCCTTCTCTTTAAATGACCAAAGCTTCGTATAGCATGATACTGTAGGGTATAAAAACAGAGCACTATGCTAATTTTTTACCTTGTAGTCGGGTGGTTTTAACGCAGCCAACGGAGCCAACCCGTGGTCGCAGCCGAATCAACAGTGGCCCCGTGTTCCGGGGACGAACCCACAAGCGATTTCCAGACAACTTCCAAGTAGGTACTTAATAAGCCGTCGTTCATATTATGACGTCGGTGAAATACAAATAGAGCGACTTTTTAACAGAAATTATACGAAATAAATCAGCTATTTTTAGCTTTTTGGATAAAAATTTGATTAAAAAACAAGATGTTCCCCGAAGTTCTGAGCTCAGGAGCTCCGGAGCAACCCCCGGAGCTCCGCCATATTGTTCTTCTAATTTCATAAATAATTAAAGATGACTTGTTTTATTTTGTCACAATTTTTTTGTAAACTAAAATTTTTCCCAAAATTATTAAAAACAATAGAAATATTTTTTAAAATACAGATAGACTAATTTAAAATTTAAGCTTGAAATCGCTCAATTAAGGGGTGGAGCTCCATCCGCTTTAAATGATTGGACATCCGGAGCATGATCCTGAATGGTAGGAACATCACTAACTAGCACAAAACTCATAGGCAAATATAACCTAGCCGATTCGATGAATTGCAGTATTCCATGTACTAAGAAACCGGAACAATATAATAAAATTAAAGATTAAATACTTAATTTTAACAATTTACTTATAAATTACCCTTATTTAACAAAAAATACTATTTTTAATATCAAAAGTTAACTCATGTCTAAAATTGACCTTAGAAACCATGATGACAACAACCTTTGACAATCGCGAAATCGCCCCTTTTTAAAGAGCTTTTAATTGTATGTTAAAAACAGCTATATTTAAAAAAGTGGCGATTTCTCGATTATCAAGGGTTGTTGTGATATATGATCATGATTTTTAAACTACCCATCCGTCTGACTATAGAAGAACTATAACTGGGTTGTGTTAATTGGTTCACTATATAAAAATAATATCATCTGTGGTCGCATTCTGAAGAAGCCCTTATATTTACCCCGATAAATCCATTTCAATGAAAATAAAAAAAAATAAATATATATTGTAAATAAATGAACCTGCCGCATATGGGACGGAAAATGATTGCACTGATTTTTTTAAAATTTGTTTTCTCGCGCCGCAAAACCACCTCGCGCAAAATCAAAAATTTAATCAATGCGCGTATTTTATTTTTTTATAAATTAATCCTACAGGAGAAAGGGTAACTTTTTTACGTGCTTAAGGATGCAAGTGAAAAATCAATTTCACCTAGGTAAAAGTCGGGTAATTTTTTCTATTGTTTTAAGAATAAGAATATATCCAACTCGAGAGGTGGTTAAATATTTTCTCCTGTAGGATTAATTTAATAAAAAATAAAATACGCGCATTGACAAGAATACATGAAAATTAATTAATAAAGAAAAGAAGAATGAGAAATGAAGAACAAATTATACGGGCTATGTGTGGATCCAACCTAAATGCATACGTATGCATATTTTTATATGCATACGTATGCATATGATATGCATACGTATGCATTTTTTTTATATGCATACGTATGCATAATTGTTTTTAGTTTTATGCATACGTATGCATTTTTCCGCAAAGTATATGCATACGTATGCATTTTTTTAAAACTTTTATGCAAACGTATGCATTTTTTTCCAACTTTTATGCATACGTATGCATAAAAATAGCAAAGAAATGCATACGTATGCATATACTTTCCGGAAAAATGCATACGTATGCATATACTTTCCGGAAAAATGCATACGTATGCATATAAATTGCGAAATATGCATACGTATGCATATTTTGCAATTTATATGCATACGTATGCATTTTTCCGGAAAGTATATGCATACGTATGCATTTTTTGCTATTTTTATGCATACGTATGCATAAAAGTTGGAAAAAAATGCATACGTATGCATAAAAGTTTTAAAAAAATGCATACGTATGCATATACTTTGCGGAAAAATGCATACGTATGCATAAAACTAAAAAAAATTATGCATACGTATGCATATAAAAAAATGCATACGTATGCATATCATATGCATACGTATGCATATAAAAATATGCATACGTATGCATTTAGGTTGGATCCACACATAGCCCGTATAATTTGTTCTTCATTTCTCATTCTTCTTTTCTTTATTAATTAATTTTCATGTATTCTTGGCATTGATTAGTTTTTTTTTATTTTGCGCGGGGTGGTTTTGCGACGCGAGAAAAAAAATTTTAAAAATTGATTGCAATCATTTTCTGTCCCATATGCGGCAGGTTTATTTGTTTACAATATCTATTTATTATTTTTATTTTCATTGAAATGGATTTATCGGGTTGGTTTCTTCAGAATGCGACCCCTGGTCTAATTTTTTTATTTAATGGGCAATATGCACATGCCAGATGCTAAATTACTGAATTCTGCATCATTGTTGTACCAAATAGATAATGGGAATTATGTAATATACAATCAAAACAAAACAATGTATAATTTTTAATCATAAATTTATAATAATCAAGATGTTTTACTAATTGGTTTTTATTAATGAACAATCACGACGATTAATTCTATGTACACAAAGGTCTCCAGAAGAAATTGAAATAATTCGTATATAACGGTGGTTAACTAAAAAAACATGAGTAAAAAAATATAGACAACCGCTTGTTTTAGAAAAATGTTGAAAAAATAGCAAAATAGTTGGTTTGCTAAACTTTTTATGCTGATTTTTTTATTTCACCAGAGTCATATATCAATTATTTTCAATTCTTCTCGAGACCTTTGTGTACATTGAATTAACCGTCGTGATTGTTCATAGCAGTAAACGTAAATGTTTTAATTTGTCATCATATTGCTTTCTTTTTTTATTCACTGAACAATTAGACCATCCACATTTGGCTTGCCTATAGTCTTCAATTTTTCTGTCTAAACATAAAACCGGGGGAAGTTCGTCCCTTTTTCTGGCTCTATTTGTAGAACATTTTTATGGCTAGTCTACCACTTAAGTTAAATCTTCAAATTAAAAATAGAGTCTTAGTTATGGAATCAGATAATTTTCTAATAGTGTTCGATTGTTAATATAAATTAGAATTTTTACAATAAAAAAAACAGCGGCTTTAAAGAAAGCTAAGCGAATTTCTTTCCCTTTTCCATAGAGTAGAAGAGAGAACTCTTAATTGTCTATTGTATTGTATTGTATTTTTATTTCGTCTACTACTGGGAATACAGAAATATTATAAACATTATTATGAGTCAGAGTGATGTTTAATTTTGTAGTAATTGTAACAAACTCTTTTAGTCATAGTAACGACAAAATATTCAATATAGGTCAGTACCGTCAAAACTTTCCTCGTACGCAATCGTGGGGTCCCAACCCAAAGTGGCCGGGCCAATCAAGATTTAGAGCCCGGCCGAGATCTCCACCGCCGCCAACCACAACAGAGGAACCTCTGGAGAAACCGATGGGAGAAGGAAGTCATATCGGTACGATTAGCTCTATTTTTTTTCTCAGGTTATAAAATTTTAATCCTTACTTGACACAAGAGAAAGTGCATTAACATGCCATGCTTATGAAATGGCAATTGAAAAAAATCATAAGTCTATGAAAGTGGTAAAAGAAAAATAAAAGTAAATAAAAGCAAAGCACTTTTTGGAGAATCGCGAAATTTAAAATTTTAAAATTTTCTACTCTAGTTGTTTTTTGACATATAAAGCAACCTTCTAGTATTTTTTTTGAAAAAGCTTCTTACCATTTTAGCGCAATTTCCTATGTCTAAAATGATAATAAATAGCAAATTATTTTAACCAGCAAATGTCTTTGCTAGTAATGGTCCCCGGAGCTCCGAATTATTTTTGTACTATTTTTATGAATAAATTAAAGAGTGATGCTATAGATTATTTTGTCAAATTTTTTTCTAAACTAAATTTTTTCGAAACCTATTAAAACATTAAACGTAGTTTTAAAAATGCAGAAAAAGTAACTTTAAATATATTTCAAACTTAAATAAGCTTAAAATCGCTTTTTTCAGAGAGTGTTCCGGAACTCTTTCCGCTTTAAATGGCCGGAGCTCCGGAGCATAATATTGGAGGGTAGGAACATCATTGATGCTAAAACAATATCACTTAGTCAAATAAATAAATAAAATCAGAACTGGTGGCTTATAATTTAAAAATGATATGTTTTTATGATTGAGGTTTTTATAGAAGATTCTCCATTTTACCATTGTGTGAGCACGCGCGGACATTTCCAGTGCCCGAGTGGAAAGCACTCCAGACACGCCCGGATAGAACTGCGAGACATTGACGGCGACAAATACGACTACATGGGTGGAACGGTTGCCGGATGGAACGGAAGATTTAGGTAAATAAAAAAATTCTCATAGCATTGTTTAATGCTAACGAAATTGCCTTTTCCATGTGAACAAGATCTACTCAAGGCTCAAGCATGCCAAGATCGAATTGCGGGAGGTCATTCCGGTGTGCCCAGGATTTTATTTGGAGAGGGGGAGCAGTCTCAAAGGGAGAAATATACCCTGATGGGGCTTTAAAGGATCCGAGGCCACATGTCCTCTGCCAGGAGACAGATTTTAAATTTCAAGCCCTAAAACATCGCTAGAAATTTTGACGAAATTGCTGGCGACGAAAATAAGCTAGGCTATAACGAAATTGCTATTTTTCATGCATAGATGATCCACGTGAATGGCAAAAAATAAACCTACATGGGGGGCACTATCGACGGACGGGGTGGAAGATTTAGGTAAATAAAAAAAACATGCTCGTAACATTGTTTAATTATAACGAAATTGTCATTTATTGTCGCCGGGTGGAAAGTAGATTTATTGGTTTTTGCCATAAAATTATAGTTTGTTTAAAAAAATGATTGATTAAGCGATAAAACGTAAGCTTTAAAACGTTATATTTCAGGAACGGTCGAAAGAATTACAACGCTAATTATATCAGTTGTAGTTTAGACTTTTGGCTATCAGTTAAAACTAAAAACTGATGTTCCTAAGTATCGTTGTAATTCGTTCGGCCGTCCCGGAGATATAACGTTTTGTCGCCAGATATTTATTTTTGACCAGACTATAGTTTTTTGTGACAAAATTTGGTAAGAACGCGCCCAGAGTTAAACCACCATGAAAATCCAAGTGTACCAGTCTATGACAGAATTTATTTTCCAGAATTCACGGATGTGCCGCCGATCGCGACTCCCCGATCGACCCCCAACTGGTCGTGTACGTGAAATGTCCGCGGGGGAAAGCCGTCTGGAAGTCCACCACCTACTACAACAGTCCACATCAATTCCCCCAAGTTTTCGGCAGCTGGACGCTCAACTTTTAACTTAAAGATGCAGTCTCTCTTGTTTTTTAAAGAACCTGATGCGCTCTCCACTAGTTTCACATTGCTGATTGTTTCATATACGGTTACCTGCGCATTTTTAAAAACTGGACTTCCAGTTTATAACTTTTAAGATTCAGCAAGATTATATTTCGTCCCTATTCAAATTTTGTTGGTTGTTTGAAGCTTGTTGGAAATATAAGTTTGTTATAAAAAAAATGATGTGGACAGGAAAAATATTTTTAGGTGAGTATATTTCGTTAATGATACACTTAGCTTATACTAAAATTTCATTAGTAGTTATCTCCCAACCCTACAATATCATGCTCCGAAGCTGGGATCATTTAAATCGGAGGAAGCTTCAGAATTTCGCCCTATAAATAAGCAATTTTAAGCTTATCCATACTTGAAATACGCTTAAAGTATGCATGTACATTTTTTAAACATGTACACTCTATGTACATGTTTAAGATTATTTTTATCGTTTTAGATAAAGCCTTAAAAAATGCTCTAAGAATAGAGCAAGAAAAATGGGCGATTATTCCCCGGGCGTATGTTTAGACAAAAAAGATGTGAACTAGTCTGAGATGGACATTATGTGGACAATAAGAATTTTGGATTTGGTTTGGACAGCTGCTCACCGAATAAAAATTTCTACCATATGATAATGATTTGTTTATACAGTGATCTAATCAATGAAATGTCAATTGAAAAAAATCACAGTCACAGCAATCTTTGACAAGCGGCGAAATCGCCACTTTTTCAATTAGAAGGTTATATTTGTATATGTAAGAAACAATTATAAATTTGAAAAAGTAGCGATTTCGCGATTGTCAAAAATTGCTGTATGATTTTTTAAATTGACATTTCATCAAACTAAAAAAATGCATGCTGTGTGATTAGATTAATGTATAAACAAATCATTATCATATGGTAGAAATTTTTATTCAGTGAGCAGCTGCCCAAATCAAATACAAATTACTTATTGTCCACATAATGTCTATCTCAGACTTGTCCACATCTTTTCTGTATAAACATACGCCCGGGGAAAAATCGCCCCTTTTTCATGCTCCATTCTTAGAGCATTTTTTAAGGCTAGTCTACCAGTTTTTTTTTGAATTAAATTAAAAAATAGCCTAATAAACTATAGTTTTAGCTGCAAAATGACATATGTTTATAATCATTCCGTTCCCGAGATATACTTTTTTAAAAGTTTGAATATTATCAATAGAACACATATTATTTATGAATAAAAAGTAGTTCCTAAGAATTATTGCGCAATTTTTTACGATTTCCAAAGAACCCATGTTTTTTTATCAATCAATAACGAGAGAGGAATACTGGTTTTAAGATATAAGAGTTTGAAAAAATAATATATTAATAATAAGGAAAAGAAGAACATAATACTAAATTTACCCGTGCACGTTCTTTAATTATAGTTTGCGCGATGCCGTTGGGCTTAGTCTCCGTGTGGCGCTCCCGCGCCATCGATAATTCATTTATAATAAAAATAATAAGATGAATTTAAATTACAAAATTTACCCACGTTGTTTAATTATAGTTAGCGCGGTGCAGTGGCGCTCCAGACTAAGTCATAATACTAAATTCACCTACGTTATTTAATTATAGTTTGCGCGATGCCGTTTTGCTTAGTGTGCGTGTGGTGCTCCCGCGCCACTAATAATTCATTTATAATAAAAATAAAAAAATAATAATAAGAAGATGAATTTAAATTACAAAATTTACCAATATTGTTTAATTATAGTTAGCGGGGTGCAGTGGCGTTCCAGACAAAGTACCTACGTTCTCTAAATATGGACCTACTTAGCATTACAAAAATTTGGGTCTGCGGTCCCGCCGCGAAATCAGAATTCGTTATAAAACCAATAATTTTTACCAAATTTTTTCACAAACCGGAGATTAAACAATTAAATTAAAACAATTTCAAGTATTTTCGTTAACTGTTGACCATTATTTAGAGCTATATTAAGCGTAGCGTAACTAAGGTTTCTCATATGTAAATTTTTATAATTAATCAGAAAAAACATTTTGTGATGCTTAATTAAATACAAAAAGACCACTAAAATTTTTCAAGTAGATGTTATATTTTTGTATATAATATTTTTTGTTTCAAAAATAATACAAATAAATGCATTTAATTTGAGAGGAACTTTATTTCGTGGTGGGACCGCCGACCCAATTTTTGTTATGCTAGGTAGGTCCATAGTTAACGCGATGGCGTGCGCCAATGATTCCAATTATAATTTTTAAAATAAAAATAATAATAAGATGATGAACATACATTACAAAATTTACCCACGTTCTCTATGTATAGTTGGCGCGGTGCCGTGGGCTAAATTGCATTGTGGAACCCCCGCACCATCGATAATTGGAACTATATTTTTGAAGTATAAATAATAAGAAAAAAAATGATAAACATGAATTACAAAATTTACCAGGTGCTCCAGTTATAGTTGTCGCAGTGCCATGGGACTAAATAGCAGTGGGCGCTCCCGCGCCACCGATGATTGCAATTATTATGAGTCCATGTTTATTTATGATAAATCAGTAACGAATGAGGAATATCGCTTTTAAGGATTGAGCGTTAGAATAATAATAATAATAATTAGAAGGTTCTGAATTTTAAAATTTACCCATATTCTAATATTTGGCGCGGCCGCGGGGATAAATCGCCCCGTGGCGCTCACGCGCCACCCATGAAAATTGAAATTACAAAAAATTTAACAAAATAATTTATAGCAACATCTTTATTATAAAATTAGTACAAAAATAGGGCGAAGCTTTGGGGGTCCTCCGGAGCTTCTGCTTCGGAGCACTGATGAACATCACTAGTGTATGGAATTTAACGTTAGCTATGCATTTATATAATTATCGTCTAAATCAAGTTTTCTATTAGTCAAATTTGCCGGCTTAAAATCTTTTTGGTCGACATCATTTTTGTACAAACCTTAATTTTTTTAAAATTAATCTGTTCACCAAGGCCGGAATTCACGAAGCGGGATGATCCATGGATTAACTCGGTGTTAGTAAACCCCGACTTAACCCCCTGATTAACTACGGTATATTCCGGGATTTACTAATCGGGATTAACTAGTTAACCCCGGAATACACCGTAGTTAATCAGGGGGTTAAGCCGGGGTTTACTAACACCGAGTTAATCCATGGATAACCCTGCTTCGTGAATTCCGGCCTAAGTGTTTAAAATTACGAAGCCACCAGCAAAAATATGCTTCACAACAACTAAAAATTGCAGCTACAATGACGCAAAAATATGCTTCACAACAACTAAAAATTGCAGCTACAATGACGCAAAAATAAAATTTGACGAAACCACGTTCACTAGGTTACACTTTTTTTTCTCTCAAAAAACAATGAAAATATTAATTTTATTAATGATGGAACCTTTGAATTATGTTAAAACAAAGTGGTCTGGACAAAGCAATATTTAGGAAAATATTTTATAATTTGTATACGTTTTTTGCTTGTGTATAATAAACGTTTAAAGGTTTTCAATTTTACAATATTAAAAATACTAAAGTGGTTTATAAGCTTATTAATATACATGCTTATAAACGCGTTTTTAAGGCATGTATAATTATCGACTTTTTTTCTCCATTAAAACAATTCTAGCAAATATGTTTTAATACTGTCATACTTGTTAACTGTTTGAATTCGAATTTGAATTCGTTAATTGTTAACACTTTGAAAGCAAAATATATATTTTTTTTATTTTTAGCAGTTTGGAGATAATCACAGATATTCTGACCAACAAAGAATTGTTCACCAATAAATAAATATCGATTAATATATGTACAAAAAGAAGAAACAAATTAGAAGACCTAAAAATAAATAAAAGCCTTTGTTTATCATAACTTGTGTCCTTATAACAGACTTCGCAAATTTTCGAAACATACACACGACAATAGAATACTCAAATATTGAGCAAATTTCGGTAGTTTATAGTTATAAAATAATCAAAATAAAAAAACTAAATAAATATAATTAACCGGATATTAAAAATAAATCTTTTAAATGGCAGTAATAGAAAAACCATTGCAACCATAGTCTATACAAAAATGATGCGGGCTGGCGAAAAACCTCGAACTTTGAAATGTTATTATCCATAACGGAGGTTAGAATATGTGCGGGACATATATGGGAGTATAGCTTGGACTCTTGGATTTGAGCGCGCTGATTTAGCTCAAACTTTCAGAAAAAACTCAGAAAAGTATGTTTTAACAGCATACCAAGCGGCGTTTCTTATCTCGTACTAATAAAAAAGTTTTGTTTTTTTTGAGACCAGGTTTTTTTTAACCACATTGGCTGTAGTGATGACGTCATCGAAAAACATTTTTTCCTAACCTTTTCAAAAGATAGCCAAGAGTCTAAGCTATGCTCCCATATGTCCCGCACATATTTTAACCTCCGTTATCAATATATAACATTTCAAAGTTCGAGTTTTGTCGCCAGTCCGCATTATTTTTGTATGGACTATAGTATCTTTTAAATTTAAGGGATAAATTCCCCTCTCGATCTTCCTCAATCTATATCCCAAATATAAGTGTGTATAAGTTGGCAAGATGGTGGAGTCCACGTGTACCTCTTTTTTGCTTCATTTCGATCGGACCCCCCGTCCTACAAGAAGAAAATGATCAGACCTCCCTCCCCTTTTCTCCCAATTTTTATATTTTCACACCCTACACCCCTCTAGAATTTTAAACAGAATCCCGCCTTTTCCCAACCAAATTTTACTGTCAATTTAAGTTAATATTAAATGCCACAAGCAAACACGACTTTTTTAGTAAAACAATAGAACAGTATTTTTATACATTTTTATGCCTAAACAGCATATTAGTATGTAAAATGATGGTATACTTCATTATTAACAATGTAAAATTTTTTTTCCCAAGTACCAGACCCTCTTTCCTTCAAATCTTTTCCTTACGTTTGAGAGATTTCATACCAGTTTATATACAAGGAGTCGACCATTCCCCCCCCCCAAAAAAAGCAAGAGGATAATAGATTCCTCGCACTTCTGAGCATCGGCTATATTTCAAAAGCCCGTGGTAGCCGTCCCCCTTCTAATTTTCTTGTCCATGCTCACTTAGGCACTCAACCCTCTTCCCACCCCCTTTTATATATCAACTAGAACCAAGAACCAACAATTATCCAGTGCTCGGCTAAAAAGCAATTGGTCACAAACTCAATAAATATCACAAATTATGCAAACAAATAGTACCTTAGAATTAACAAGTTAAAGCACGACTTAATTAATTACCATAGAAAATTGATGCTTTTTACATGATGTGCACAAAAGGTGCTAGGGAGTTTGGACCACCACAGATAATGTTAAAAAACATTTATGCCAGTAACTGTGATTTTTTTATCTTTTAACCTACAATTACTAAAAACGTAATAAGTCAGAGTCAGGTTGACTTTATACCTATTATGACTCTTTATGTCGTAGTAAGAAAAGAAAAAAACTAGTTCTAGTGTGAGCACTTGTTTTTATTAATCCATAAATACATAAACCCCAACCATTATATCAGTTTTCACTTTTTAGCAACATCTAATCCGCCCATAAAAATATTAACATTACCCGTTATTCGCTATGGCAGCGGCCTGTCATAGGTACCTATTAGTCTGTTGCACTGTCCTTTTTCACTTAGGATTAGTTCACTTTCCAACAAATTCACACGGCCTCCGCTCTTGTTTTTCTCGGTTTTATGGCTTTTCTTGCTGGGTCGGTAGCCTTTTTGAACAAGGCGCGACAGACGGACCTGCGAACAGACAGACGGACGGGCAAACAGATCAACAACACTATGCGTTCAGCGCCCTCGTCCCTTTGCGCATGAGTTCCCGTTGGTCTTCTAACCGAGCCAGCCGAGCGCTCTTGGACTCCTCCCCCTGGATATCGCGGTAGGAGGCCACCATTCGCATGTCGTCGTAGCGGCTGTATTTTTCGTTTTTGAACTTGCTTTTGTCGTATCTAAAAATTTAAGTTCAGCATACACTTACTTGGGGGTACTCTGGACACCCACCCCCTAAAATTTGGGGAGGGGGTCGCAGTACTAAAAACGCTATAAATTTGGTATTTGAGGTATACCCCAAAAGTTTTTTGGCACAACCCCTAAATTTTGGGGGTCGAGCATACTTTCCTTCCTAAATCCGGGAGGCTGCCCACTTATGGGCACAAGGCGCCCAAAATGTGGCGCTAAATGAACCGCGATGAATAAAACCCGAATGTATCTTTTTCTAAAATTTGAATTTATAAAAAAAGTACGCACAGACAGTTATAAATCTAACATTTTTTAAAAAAATATTTGAAATATTTTTGTACAATATTTAAATAAAAGAGCTCACTTGTATAAACTTTTGAGCGTGGTATCCAATTCTTTTTGAGCGGCGCCGGTTAAATCCTCAGAATCGTCTATAAAATCGTCCATTTCCGAATCGTATTCCGAATCTTCCTCGTAATCCGAAGGGTCGTCATATTCTTCCCTGCGATTTATCGTCGTTTGGTTCTTGCTCGTATAACTGTCGCGTTTTCGTTTATCTTCGCCTCTTTGATTATAATTTTCGTTTTTTCGTCTTTGGTATTCGTTGTTCGAAGCCTTAAGAAAAAATTATGCACCATTAATCCAAGGACGCAAGTGTGGTTTTCAAAACATGTACCAAGACTTTTTCAAAACAAGATTATTATATACAGTGATTAGATAGCAAAGTTTATTATACAGTATTAAGTATACATACAGGGGCGTAGCCAGGATTTCGGAAATGGGGGTTGTACTCCATACAAATTTTTCGAAAGGGGGGTTGTACTCCAAATTTTCAAAATACCGTAAAAAAGACATTTAAAAGGGTAAAAATTTTTTGCGCTTCGCGCTAAGTGATTCTTTTTGCTGTTATTCGCATTTTTTTTAAGTTAAACTTGAAAAATTTTAAGTTTAAAAAGACATAACATTAAAAATCGTGCGACAGCACGAAAAAATTTTCAAAAATTGTCTTTGAAATTAATTAAAAACCACTTAAAAAGTTGTAAAAAGGTATATAAGTGTCGAGCGCTGAGCGGAACGCGAGAAAAAATTTTAAAATTTGTTCTTTTAGGACCCCCAAATTTTTACCTCAGCCAGCCCAAAAGGGGGGAGGGGTTACTACAACCCCCATAACCCCCCCTGGCTACGCCCTTGTACATACATACATAAGTGGGCTTGGAGGCATATGCATACCTATTTTTGGACGCAGATGGGATGGCGGTCAAAAATACTATTCTTTCCAGGATTTTTAAACTAAAACGCGAATCAAGATGTATAAACTATTATGCAACCTTTTGGAAAAAAGGCTTTTTGTGGAGGGAGGAAAGTTAAGTTACCACTTGTCGTCGTCGGCTAACAACTAAGATTAAGCATAAATTTAAAAAAAAAATATAAAGCGTCACAAAAAAGCAAATTATATCAGTGATTTTTACCTTCCTCTCAAATGTATCGACAGAGTCATATTCTTCCTTTCTCCTAGTTGATATGCTTGGATTGCCGTTGCTATATTCACCTAACCGCATTTTACGTTTAGCAAGCTCTTCTTCTAGCTAAACCGATAAATTATGATTTATAAAACAGCCAAGATTATCATTATGATAAATATACAACTAAAATAAATTCAATAAAAAACAACAAAAACTTAGAAATAAGGCGACAAGGGGGACCTCCCTCCGCTCGGCACCCAATGATCACGATGCTCCTATTTCTAGTTCATTTCTCGCCCTTAGCACTAGGATTAATAATACCGCCCCTATCAAGTTGTGATAGGTTATTTTAAACCTGTAAACATCTAAAATTATGGACTTATATAATCCGCTCAAAAAAATGTTAAAAAATTGAAGCCAACTTATTAGATTTTAGCCCAAAAGAGGACCCGTCTGCCTGTTTTTGCATATCGGAAATCGGACATAAAATTTTTTTGCTAAAATTTTAAAAACATACCACACCGCAAGTCACCTTAGCGTTGTGGAAAACATTATACAAGAAGTATTTGCACTTTTATTTATTTTTAATAGTGAAATAATGTTTTATTTTTGTCTTCTTGGCTTCTTTAAAGCTTGTTCTGTTTAATAGAAAAATTAGAGTTACCCCCTTCACATAGGTATTTGAATGAGTATACCCCCATCCAGTCTCCCCTGGGGGGTGATTCGTGATTCTTTCCCTCTCCTAAGAAGATATGCCTATTCATTTTTGGCGTATACTCCCCCTTACTCACCTCCCTCCTCTTCTTTATAAACTCCAAACAATTTCCGAAATTTGTCTTTTTAGGCAAAGCTAACACATAAATTGTGATGTTTGTTCACACACAAACAAACGGCTTATTTTTTACTGTCTATTCACTTTCTTACCATTTTAAAGCCTTTTTTCCTCGCAATTTTTAAGCATGTTTAAAAATATCCCCCCTCACCCCCCATTTCTACCTACCCAAAAATCATACCCCCTAGGCGCTTTTTGAGATTTACCCCCGAGATATAGTATGACCTTTCTTTTAGTCGGATTTTGGCTTTTAACTCCGGGATAATTATCCCTTCTAAAACTGGGCAGGTCGGACACCTATGCCTCCTCAACCTTTACCTGCATCTCATACAGACCCTGCGCCAAACCTCAAACTTGTATCTGCCTCCGCATCTATCTGTGCTAATGATTATTGATTATACTCCACTACGAGCACTTTGCAATGCAAAGTGCTATCGCACAATCGCAGTGAAAATACAGTTCGGTAATGAATATATACCGAGTAAACGGAGTGTGTTAATCTGCCTCACCTCTTTAATTCTCCTCTGTTCCTTCTCAAACTCCTCCGAATTTCCGCTGGTTCCCGGGTGGTTTTCGGTCGAAATTCTGGCTTCCGAGCGCTTCCGTTCCGCCGGCGGCTCTCGATCTCGTCTCTCCTGCTGTCGATCTGGCGAGGGGTCGGAAGGTCCGCGGTACCGTAAATCCCCGGGGAGGTATTTCTTTTCCCGCGGTGGGCCCTCCTGCGACTGCTGGGCTGCTCGGTATCTAACGTCTCCGGGGAGGATCCGTTTCCCGCCCCGCTTCACGTTTAAATAATCCGCAGACCAATTATCATTTTTTGTCCTTTCAGGGGCCAGTTTCGACCGGGCCAGGCCGGGGGGCCCGTCTGTCCTCGTGTTCTTTGGCGGTTGTTTTACCCAGGTGGAAGTGCGCGGGGGCTGTCCGGGTTTTTCGTTGGCGGCGTACAGATCCCGAGTGCTGGCGAATTTCGGTGGTTTTTCGTCGGCTGCGAGGGAGCCGTTGCTTCTTCCCTCCGCTCTGAGGCGTCGTTTCCGCTCCTCTTCCTCCAGCCGCTTTTGCCTTTGAACTGATTGACTTAGTAGTTTGCGAGTTAACGAACAACTTATAAGGAAGTCACGACTTATGGGAATGTGTGTCGTGTGTCCAAATAGGAGCGGATGCGAAAAAGCCCAGGGATTATCGGACGGGTATATTGCTGCTGAAAATCAATTACTTAAATTTATTTTTATTAGGGAATTCTAATTTTTTTACATTACGGTTCGGTGGCGAAATACTGAATATTGTATTACATTTGTATGCAATGTGCAATTGCTCGCTAAAAGTATGTAATATTTGATATTGTATTTTTTAAACAAATTGTAATTTTGCATGGATTTGCATAGATTTGCATAACAAAATTTCGGGTCGGAACTCCCGCCGCGAAACCAGAGTTAGTTATAAAATAAATAATTTTCACCATAATTTAACTACAATATTGAAATAATTTCAAGTATTTTTGTAACTTTTGATCATTGTTTAATGGTATTTCTGCTTAATTGATGTTTTTCATATGTAAATTTATTATCGGGTTAATCAGGAAAAAAAGTTTTTAATGTTTTTAATTTAATACAAAAAACCGCTAAAATTTTTCAACTATATGTTATTTGTAGTGTTTTCAGGTTTAAAAATATTACAACTAAATCTAAATGTATTTAATCTGAAAGGAACGTTTCGTGGTAAGACCGTAGACGCAAATTTTGTTTTGCTAAGTAGGTCTATAAAAAATTTATTTTAAATATTTGTTTAAGATTTAAAAAAAAATTATATTATTAAAAAATTATACTATATTATATTTATTTGACGTTCAAACTTATAACATGACAGGGTTTTGTTAGAGATCAATGAACATTTGTAGTCTATTATTATAAAAAACTTATATATCTATGAGCGATAGCACGTAAAACAACAATTATTAGCAGAAACGATTTCTTATGGGCAATTTCCGTATGCAGAAAACAAGAATTATTATACTTTTGCTTGTTAAAAAAAATAACAGCTGACTATAAACCACAGAAATTTAAAAGGAAATTTAAATCAAAACAAATTAAATAAAACTGCGCGAAGCGTAGAATTGCGTTTTCATTTTTTTATTTTTTATGAACACTATAAATTCTTTATTCCGAATGAATTATTAAGGCGGCTATAGGCAAATTACATTAGGTTGAACCCAATCACTAGCAAAATTTAACGCAATATTAAACCACAAAGCAAATAAAAATTTTAAGCAACTGTCTATTATTTCTGTTTAAATATCTCATTTTTTTCTAAATTTACTTTTTATTTTGAAAAGAAAACTTTAAAAAAACTCGTTTAAGTTAAAATTTCACCGACTTACAAACCATTTCGGAAATCACTTCATAAAGAAAATTAGCTTAAATTTTTCTTCCGTCTGTTGAAGCGGAAACAGCGTGTGATATAAAACGTTAGCTGCAACAAAAGGCGTCTTTGAACAAAAAGCAGCGCTAGTATCGTGCGTGACTGAGGGTATTCATATATTTTCAATTTATATTCCAGGGGAGGCATAATTTGAAATTAAAGTAAACGTTATGCGTTAAAGCAGATTACAAAAAAGGAAACTCGCGCAAATAAGTTAAATATAAAAATATGTTTACTATCATAAAAATTTTTAAACAAAAAGTTTTACGTGAAACAAACAACTACTTTTTGACTTTGTAAAACTGATACAACAAAACGTCAAAAAATGGGTATCCCAAACAATTATTGATAAAACGAGCAAACCTAAAACTTTTATTTTAAAGTTTGTTTGTTTTTAACTAGTGAGCTTTTTATTCCTAAATATCATGCACAGAAGTTCTGCTTATTTAAAAAAAGTTTCAAAGTTCATCCACCTTTTAAAAAAGTAACTTAAAAATTAAATAACGTATACATTAAGTTATCTGTATAAATTATTTAACCGATAGAAATACTGTTTACATTATTTTTAGTGGATGCAAGGCCGTTGAAGTCTTGCGAGACGTGCAAAAATTTTCAAAACTTGGACCCGAAAGAAAAAAAGGTTTGTGTTAGATTTGGATATTCACTAAGGTTCAGTTCAACGATAGATTTTGAAGATTTCACACTTGCGGCTCTAATATTCCATTTTCTGCTTCAATATTTAGCTCTAAGTGCCCCCGTCTCTAAAGACCCTAAATGTTTTAGTCGTATTTTTACAACGGTTTTATATATGTTTTTAATAAGTTTTTTAAAATTAAATATAATATACAACAAGACTTTTAATCATTCAAGAAATTAAATAGGACTTAATAGAAACAAAGTCCGCAGCAAAGTTTCAAGAATAATCACTTTAATTATCCTAAGTAATCAAATAAGATGAGCAGTTTTCAAGAAGAACACACTCGGTAAAATTTGATTTTAGTTTCCAAACCCTGTTATTTTAAAAATTTAATAAGTTTTATTTAAATGTATTAAACTCAAAGCTTGAGCGTTCTTTCTATCATTTTTTTCTAAAAATATTTTTATAAGACATCTTCCATAAATTTAAGGCGATAGAACCGAGGGAATTTGGAGCTAGAACTTGGAGTCAAAAATAAGGAACTTGGAGAAGGGAAATGAAGAACTTGCGATTGGAGGATTGGAGTCGAAAATAAAAATCGCTAAAACCTATACCTAAGCCAAGTCTAAGGGCTGGTTCATACTTATGACAAAACGTCTTTTGAACAAGGTCCAAAGGACAATTTTAGAAAAGCCAAAATGTCCTTTGGACAAGCCAAAACGCCTTTTGGACTTTTTCCTTTGGACGAAGTATAAATGCTACTTAGAATTTGTCGTTTGGACAAAGTCCAAAGGACAAAATCCACACCATTTTTTTAAGAGCGCTAAGTTCCTATTATTCGAGGCTGTTCTTAAAAATTTTCAGCGGCTTTAAGTTTCATACTTGCGGCGCTAAGAACACTGTACCATATAAACTTCTTAATAATTAAAAAAATTGTAAAAAAATGATGCTTGCTGAAAAAATTTTAAATTCGTATCTCGCCAAAAAAAATGGTTTATCAACACGACAAATATATTATTCTATAACTAATATCCCTATATCTATGCAAAGATAATTGTGTAAAAAACTTCCACCGTTTTCTTAACGAAATATGCTCATTTAAAATTTGCTTCAGTAAGCGTAATTTTCTTCACAGATTTTAAACACCCTTTATTAACGCTGAAGTATTTTAGGCTGTAATTAAAGGCGCACCGCTCTCCGTCAAAAAGAAATAAAGAAAAACGCGCAAGCCAAGAAAAATAAAAAAATTAGTCGTCAGTGGTTATAAAATTATAAAATCAATAATTATTAAATTGCTTTACGTGTTTTTCTGCACGTGATTTTTTCTCGTGGATTGAGTGGTTACTTCACCACTCTCACAATTTCACTCTTATGGAATTCATCTTTAGCTTGATTATTTAGAACGCCCGTTTTTTAACTCCGTAAACTTCGTATTTTAATTATAAATTTCTTATTTCAGTTCACCCACGCAATAAAATCGTTCTGTTTACACACCTGAAACATGAGATTTTCCGGTGAAGATTTCATTAGCCAATGTTTCGGCGCCATAAATCTCGAGCCTTCAATTTGGAGTACTCTTCCAGTTACTTATAAAAGACTTTTATCACCCGCCTAGCAAAAATGTCAATATTCGGGTAATTTTTCAAAGTCCCAGCAGCGCCACGGCTGACGGCTGACGTGTCTCGCCGAGAAAAATTTGAAATTTTATATCCGCAATACCCGCCGCGCATGGGCCACCAGATAGCGCCCGTGTGTCCTCAATTATCCGATCTCTTTCTAAACAAAAAAAAACAGACGACGAATGGGATTTTTTCTTCTCGCAATTCCATCGGCAGGAAAAAGCGTCGGCAAAAACAAAAACTCCGGGCGAAAATCGCGCGTCCACGCTCGCGACGACTGGCGCGGGACGTCGCGAGCGCGCGGGTCAGAAAAGGCAAAAAGCCCAGGCTTAAAAAACGGGTTGTTTAACTAAGAGTAGGGGAGCACACGCGGAGAACTGGAGAAAAAAGATTTCCGCAGAAGACTACAACACTCGTAATAGAGACGTGCCGTTCTGAAATTACGTTATCCCTGCTCACACGCCTGATAAAAGGCACGTTTCAGCTAGTGTAAGCGTATAATATAGATCGATCCGAGCTGTCAAAACCGCAAAAAGGAACGGGTTAAGTTGCAAACAGGTGGCACAACTCTCCGTCCCTATTTACTTTGATTTAAATAAAAATTCTGAACGTTTTTTTTAAGTAAACGTCATTTATTTTATAAAACTAAAGGAAAAACTATAGCACTTGCACGTGCACAAAGCTATCAAGAACACAGTTTCAATAGTGGGCTCACAGTGTTCTTTAGATTTGATCGCTGATAATAAAGTATTTGGATATCTTGGCAAGGCTGGTTGATGGACGTAAAAAACCCATTGGCCTAAAACCCCATTAAAAGGTTATATAATGATAGTTGCCCTGAGTTTTTTTTTAAATAGGACTAATCTCCACCGCTTAAAAAATTTTGCATTTCAAAGAAGGGGAAGTTGAAGCTTCTATGGAAGCTTAAAGTACAAAAATTCACCCCGAAAAAATATTTAAACATACTTTCTTCAAATTTATTTGCTTCAAATGTTTTAAGAACTTATTCCAGACTTTTAAATATTATCATAGCACCTATTTATTAGCGTACTACTGCATGCTTGCCAAATTTGACTCGGATTTTGAGTCATTCCATCACATTATTTAAAAAAATTAGGATTTATGCATAACATTAAAAATTAAGATATCAATTAAGACTAAGCGCCTTATTTTCTCTGAGAGAGCGATTTAGTTAGATAAAGTTTCGGGAAAAAGCGGTGGGGAGGCCCCGGGGTTGTGAGAGAATCGGGCAGGGAACCGGGCACCAATATTATTGTTTCCTTACCGCCGGAAACGTTTTTGAATTTTTTCTGCTCACTGGGTTTATTGTTATTTCTTCCTGGCAGAAAGTGTTGGCTGGAGCGGTTGCGACCTTAATAAAAACTGGCTGAATGCTAGAAAATTGGAAATGCAAAAAGTAAGTCTTAAACTGAAAAATACCATTTTTTGTTAAAAACTATAACAAAATACTTAAAAAGTTTTGTCATAGTTAAGGTATGAGTTACCAGTTACGAAATATATATCGTACTAAGTAAAAAAAACCCTATCAAAATCAATTTTTGGGTAGTCTGAAAATATTTTTTGTGTTTTAATAAGTAGGGTATCTGACTTAATTTCAGCCAGGCCTTAATTTCGGCCATCAATTTAGGGTGTTAAAAAATTGGCTTATTTTTAAAACACAAAAGAACTAGCACAAAAGTAACTGGATAAATGTTGAATAAAGTGTTTTTGCAAAAGTTTTTTTTTATTTTTGTTATTCTGCATTATCAAAATTTTCATACAAAAAGTGATTTTTTGTAATTTTCTTAATTTTTGCTTTGTGTTTAAACTGCATCAAATTTAGAACGAAGCACAATATAACCTTAAAATATCTTTTATTTAAGGCTCCAAGTTGTTAATTTTTATGTTTTGATATTTCCTTCAAAATCACTTTGCAACGCGTTTAACTATCTGCGCATTTTAAGATTCCATTAATTTCGGCCACTTTAAAATTTAGATGAAAAAACCTGCCGTTTTTAATTTTTTTAAATATCATCGTACTACCGTATTTATTAAAGAATTATTTTGCTCGTTTGAATTTTTTTGACGTTTTTTAAGCCAAACATAAAAATTCAATAAAAAATACATGTTATTAAAACTTGTTTTTTAAGGGTTTGACATAATTATTTATATGTACCAAGAATATAAATACCAATACTTAAGGATAAATTTGCAACCTTTAAAAATTTTTATCGATCAGTTTCGCAATAGTTATAGCCAGTTTTTTCTAGGTGGCTAATTAACTTACCTTTAACATAACTTAACATTAACTTCTTTTTTCTAGGAAGTTAATGGCTCGCGCTTTAATTTTGGCCACTATTAAAAAAACTTTAAACCTCCACTGATCTTTAAGTGTAATAGAAATTTTACAATTTTGCACTGGAATAACAAAATAGTTATCGTTTGATTTTTAGACCAAATTTTGGGTCGATTTGAAAAACCAAAAAAAACTTATCCAAAAAAATTAAAAAAAGGTGGCCGAATTAAATCCGTTGCCCTATGTGTTTAAATTTTTTTTTCGATAAAACATTTTAAACAGTGAAAAATAAAACGGGTCTCGGCTCTGGATTACAATTTAAGAGCCGGAATTTTGTTTCTTTGGACATATGTTGGATGAAATATAAATATTTTATGCGTAAATATCTAAAAATCAAGCAAAAAATTTACATTAAGCTCTACCATTTTGTGCATAATATAAAAAATAACAAGACTGTGCGGGATTCACACACACAATGCTATATATTTTTGCCCACACTGGTTTATTTCAAAGAAAACACCCTTAATTTATGTAGATTATATTTAGAGCAAAATTTAACATCACACATAAAATATTAAACATTTTAAAAGGCATTAAAAGAAGATACCGCTAAAAAATTAAAATTAAGCCAGCATTATTGTGCAAGAATACATTCAAATGAAAATGTGATGAACGAGGAGCAAATTACATGATAAAGGTTTTCTTTTTTATCTCTGAATCCTATTAGGCACATTAGTAAAACCGGGGTGGGGTGCCGTTTGTTGCGGGAGGATCCCTTTGGTGGTGCTGGCAGCCGCTTTCGTTCGCGGCGTGCGTTCTGGTGTGGTGTTTGGTGGTAGTGCGTCTCGTTCCTTCGGCGTTGTGTGCGCGCGCGATTTTGGCGCGGGCGGCCGCCGCACAACAAAAAAAATAAAAGGGGGGGAGAGTTGTTTGTTTGAGTGAGAGGAGAGTGTTTCTAGTTGGATGCGCGTTTTAGTTTTAAAATCGCGTGTTAAATAAATAATTGATGGAGGTCTTCTTGAATACGAGGTCTGTGTTGTTTTGGTGGGCGGGGCGCAGGCGGAAGAAAGAGGGAGGGGCGTAAGGACGGGAAGGAGAAGGAGGCGCACTCGGGAGGAGAAAACTGAAGAGGGAGCGCAATGAGCGGAAGAGGAGGGCGG
Organism: Microlaimidae sp. YZB2_3; assembly: GCA_030248175.1. Lineage (NCBI taxonomy): Eukaryota > Metazoa > Nematoda > Chromadorea > Desmodorida > Microlaimidae > Microlaimidae sp. YZB2_3. The sequence continues at coordinate 6,129 of JASAMX010002238.1, read as the reverse complement.
TCGAAGAGAAGAGCGCAACAAAAGTGGACTTTTCGCGAGAATTTGGGCAAAAAATGGGTACCGTCGAACATTCTCTTGTGTTATATATTCTTGGTAAAACCCTTGAGTGGTGATTTATTAGTTATAACAAAAATTCGTGGTTACTACGGTAAAATGAGCCACAGTTCATATAAAATATGTATGCCTGTGACAAATTTTAAATTTAAAATAGGAACCTACAAACTACAGAATGAGTCAGAGTCACGTGTATTTTATAATGACAGTGGCTCATTTTGCCGTAGTAACAACAATATATTCTTTTTCAATAGACTGAAATCTTGTGTTTTTATTTCGAAAAAATAACCTTAATATCGCTGCGACAAAACAAGTCACAACAGCAAAAGGTACCGGGTACGGGATATTTGTATCCTTAAGCAACAGAATTCATGAATCTCGCTTAATAAATAATTTTCATACGGTTTCGTTTAATCTACATAAGCATGGGTTGCGCAGAAGCTCATTAGACAGCAGCTGGTGCATACGGTTTCGTTTTAGAATGAGAAATAGTACGTTCAATATTTTCTGCACGGTTTTCTAGCCAAAGAATTTAGCAGAGTCAACAGTTGCGAACGCATTTTCCAGATTTTAAATTTCACTAAGGTGGGATTCAAGAATATTAAGAGCGTTTAGCCGTAACTATGAAAATTCAAGTCTGGTTCACCTGTCACTAGTAGTGATGTTCCCCGGAGCTCCGGAGCTACGCTTTTTTTTGTAATAATTTCATGAATAATTAAAGAGTGGTGTTATAGATTATTTTTTTTTCAAAATTTTTTTGCAATTTAAATTTTTTCTAAACTTATTTAAAATGACAAAAAATAGTCTTAAAAATGAACAAGATGTAACTTTGTAAATTTCAAGCTTAAATAAGCTTAAAATTGCTCATTTAAGGTGTGAAGCTCCGCTGCGGAGCTATAAATAGCCGGTGTCGCAGAATAGATCTTCCCCCTATTTTTCTTTCCCCCGGAAGATTTATTCTAGTGCGCTCTAGAATAGATCTTCCCACCGGAAGATTTATTCTGGTGCGCTCTAGAATAGATCTTCCCCCCGGAAGATTTATTCTAGTGCGCTCTAGAATAGATCTTCCCCCCGGAAGATTTATTCTGGTGCGCTCTAGAATAGATCTTCCCCCCCCGGAAGATTTATTCTGGTGCGCTCTAGAATAGATCTTCCCCCCTCCCACGGAAGATTTATTCTGATTTACGCCAGAATAGATCTTCCCCCCTGAAGATCTATTCTGGTTGGTTCAAACACCACGGCATGCGGCTCGAATTGGATTTTATGATGCACGCTGCTACAGACCGCTGTCACATACCTTTATTAGATTATCAACCTTTGATATAACGTTATCTTAGTTAAATCTCTGCATAACACAAACGAAAGCAAAATTCGCGGTTTGCAATGTAGTGATATTTCTCACTATGTTTCTGACATCTTCTAAACATGACAAGTAAATAACGTGTATATTGGAAAATTTTAATCAGGTATAGTAAGTGTTAGAATGCGCCAGTGAACCACGAAAATTTAATTTTCACAAATACTATTAATGTCCAATTCTTTAATGAAAACGCGTTCTAGCATTATGAATGCAGGGCGCTGTTTTATAAATGTTACGAAGATTACAAGTTTTTTTTTTCGTAAATAACAATTTTTTTTGTAAATGTTATTTTTTGCAACTTTTACACTTCAAAAAAGAAAACTTTTCCCCAGCAGAAATGGTGACAATCGCATTTAGTAAATGAATCTTACGTATTTCGGCAATCTCACATAATTTGCATACACTGTGGTTTAATAAGCATGAATATTTGTCGCGCATAACTGATTGGTCGTTCGGTTTGATGTTCAGTTCAGTAACAGTACGTTGGAAAGATATTGCTCACCAAAGAATAGATGAATTCTACATAAGAGATAAATTACATATTCATGATATTATTATTATTATTATTGTTATTATTATTATTATTATGATTATTATTATTATTATTATTATTATTATAATAATAATAATAATAATAATATATTATTATTATTATTATTATTATTATTATTATAATAATAATTATTATTATTATCATTATTATTATTATTATTATTATTATCATTATTATTATTATTATTATTATTATTATTATTATTATTATTATTATTATTATTATTATTATTATTATTATTATTATTATTATTATTATTATTATTATTATTATTATTATTATTATGTCTTTGTTAATTTCACTCCAAACAGATGTTTAAACAGATATAGTGTAAAATTGACAGCTGAAATAGAAATGCAAAAAAAACATATGTTCACAGCAATATTTAAGAATGCGAAATTATAACTAAACCTGGAATTTCTCTAAAAGCCAATTTCAAATTTCTTGAACCACTCGGCAAAAAAAAAGTTACAAAGCTTAGGGCAATGGGTAAAATTTTTGCCAAAATTATAAAACTCGAAAAACAAATATTCGAGTTAGTAGTTTGAAATTATCCTGTTTTCCTGTCTGGATAAAACTTGATAAATAATCTGGTTTGCCTGTCTGGATGAAAACATGTTTGAAACCCGTAGTTAAAACTGGTATTCGTGGTTTTAAATTGTTGTTACCGGGACAAAATTGTTATAAAACACTAGTAACTGTAAGTCTTTTTATTTTTTAACACACAAATATCATGGTGTCTAAATCACGTGGATTTTATAAGGACTGTGAATTTTTATGTCAGTGAAAACGAACTGTTTCTGATCTATCCCGACCCACTCAAATCAATTTTTTTAAAATATTTAACCAAAGTAGATCCGATACTCTCTAAGTCACATGTAGTAACTCAGCCTTACTTGGTGTAAAATTAATAAATATATTTACTTTTTACAAAATCTATTGGGAATTTCAGTCCGATATGCATCATGTAGAGTCTGACGAGCCCCGGTAGAAGGGCAAACTGTAAATTCCACCGACACCGACACCGATTAAAATCTACCGTAATCTACCGTAATTTTTAATATTATGCAAATTTTAATCTAGACCTAAGCCCAAGCTTAACCTGCACATCAATATATAATTTGCGTAAATTTGAGGCGGTGTCGGTGTCGGTGGAATTTACAGTTTGCCGGTAGAAGCAACCAACGCACGGCGATTTCAATTTGGTATTTTAATAATATATTTTAAAAAGACATAGTTTTAGTCTTTAAAAAATAAGTATAAAACTTATGACTTTCGTTTTATTTCGTCAAAACTAATGAATGACATTCACCAGGAAGCTTTGGAGCAGAGTTCTGCCTTTTTTTGTACTATCTTCTTTTATGAATAATTTATAGGTAATGCCAAAAAACTATTTTGTCAAAAAATTAAATTTTTGTCAAAACTTAATAAAAACAATACAAAATTAATTAAAATGCAAACATAATTGTTAAAACCAGTTTTCAAGTTTAAATTAACTTTAAATCGCGCATTTAAAAAAACTTAGCTCCGGATCTATCTCTGCTTCAAAGGGCCGTGAGCTCCGGAACAGAATATTTGAGGTTAGAAACATCATTAATCTACATAAATTCACCCGATTTAATTTTTTTTTTAATTTTAATAATAAAATGCAAAATTTCATAGTGCTAACATTTACCAAAAATACCATCAATATCTGAAACTTTAAAACGACATGAGTCATTCATCTATAAAACAGTTGAAAAAACACAGCCAGACAAAGAGTAATATCGTACATAAAATACTTCAAATTGCAAGGGTAAAAACTAAATATAAAATTTCACATTTCAGAATTTTTAATTAAAAACATAGGAAAAGTGTCACAGCTATTTCTTTAGGTTGTTTATATTACATCCATAGCTAAGATTAATCGAATAGCTTTCGCTAAAGGAGCTCATTACTTTCTTAAGGTTAGAAAGATATAGTTATTGCTTTCTTTTTACGCATTTCTTTGGGTTTAACATAGAAAATATGTACAATATTTGTTATTTCATTACCATAAGGAGTGTTCAGGCAAGCGGGAGACTTTTTAATTAGCAAAGAATATTTCTGAAAAGCAAGAAACATTTTACATAACATTAAAAACAACAAGACATTACTTTATTAAAATTTTTAGCATATAACACATATTAATTTCATGAAAATTTATTAAAATATTTATCTTTAGGTACTAAAATTTTTATAACACGATAGTAAAAACCTTCCTATTTAAACGGAAATTGTTCAGTGTTAATATTCTTTACAGATTTATAATGTTAAACGTTATAACGTTATTTATCCAATTAGTGCTTGTGAAAAAGGAGATCAAAGTGATTTTCCCAAGCACTAATTGGTTAAAAGTGACTCTATTAGCTCCTCCCTCAACAATTCCCACAGAGCAAAACCTATATGACGTGATCACGTATACTATATGACATTTGATGGTCTTTGAAACCCTGACGTGTACTTGAAATGATTATAACATATACTTTGAAAAAATATATTTGTCAAATTCTTGCTCGAGAACAATTTTTTATGGTTATTTAGTTGTCAAAATAAAATACATCATCTTCATAAAATTGTTTTAAGATGGACAAAATAGAGGAAAAGTGAATAAATTCAGAAACGGTTTATTCGTAAAACACTCAATTTTACTGACATCCTTTTACTTTTCGTATAACACTTGTGTGAAAACACTTAACTTGGAGTACATGAAATAGTAATATTGTGACGTCGAGATATATGAGCCCGAATAAATCGAATGTTTTTAAGAAAAAATTCGAAGCAATTTTTTTATCTTTAGCTTTTTGGCTAAAAAATAGTCGTTACAGGACTTAAATCTTGAGTTTCTTGTATACCTCATTGACTGACATGCCGCGTTGCACCACCACCCGTTAGCTATTACATTAGAACTCGTTTTGTAAGGCATTGTAATCTTGAGACAATATCACAACGGGAGTTTTTACAGCGCGAATTTTTTAATCATTGCAAAATTATAAATTATAAAACTATTCAGGCCAAATCCAATATTATCCAGTGTTGAGCCATTTCCAGCTAAAATTAATAGTAGCAAAATAAAATTTTCCATGTGTTGTGACTTGTGGTGATAAACGTAGAATGTATAGTTTCCACAGACACAACAACAAATTCATTTTTTTCGAAGATCAAATTATATTTTTTTAGTTTGGGTGGATGACTTATTTTTGGGCACTTTTTTTGTTTGTTTGTTTTTTTTAATGTGTGTTTTCCTGACTTTAATCGAGTCAAGATCCAGCATAAAATTTGGCTGTATTTTTTTCAAAGTATATGTTATAATCATTTCAAGTACACGTCAGGGTTTCAAAGACCATCAAATGTCATATAGTATACGTGATCACGTCATATAGGTTTTGCTCTGTGGGAATTGTTGAGGGAGGAGCTAATAGAGTCACTTTTAACCAATTAGTGCTTGGGAAAATCACTTTGATCTCCTTTTTCACAAGCACTAATTGGATAAATAACGTTATAACGTTTAACATTATAAATCTGTAAGAGATATTAACACTGAACAATTTCCGTTTAAATAGGAAGGTTTTTACTATAGTGTTATAAAATTTTAGTACCTAAAGATAAATATTTTAATAAATTTTCATGAAATTAATATGTGTTATATGCTAAAAATTTTAATAAAGTAATGTCTTGTTGTTTTTAATGTTATGTAAAATGTTTCTTGCTTTTCAGAAATATTCTTGCTAATTAAAAAGTCTACGTTTTTTTTGAACACTCCCTTTATGGTAATAAAATAACCAATCTATTACATATTTTCTATGTTAAACCCAAAGAAATGCGTAAAAAGAAAGCAATAACTATTTCTTTCTAACCTTAAGAAAGTAATGAGCTCCTTTAGCGAAAGCTATTCGATTAATCTTAGCTATGGATGTAATATAAACAACCTAAAGAAATAGCTGTGACACTTTTCCTATGTTTTTAATTAAAAATTATTGAAATGTGAAATTTTATATTTAGTTTTTACCCTTGCAATTTGAAGTGTTTTATGTACGATATTACTCTTTTTGTCTGGCTGTGTTTTTTCAACTGTTTTATAGATGAATGACTCATGTCGTTTTAAAGTTTCAGATATTGATGGTATTTTTGGTAAATGTTAGCA
>JASAMX010002236.1:0-15989 GCA_030248175.1 Microlaimidae sp. YZB2_3 | reverse complement strand
AGATAACAGTGTTCCAGATTCTTTATTAAGTTGTAACAATACATACACCGTTTTTCGCAAAGACAGACAAATCAAATTTGGTGGTGGAGTGTGTATATTGGTCAAAAAACAAATAAAAGCCATGAAAATTTTAATACCCGATAAATACAGTAGCATTGAAAGTATAGCTATTGAAGTTACAAACATCACTAATGATAAAGTACCTATTATAAGCCAATATCGACCTCCTAAATTTTCAAGTCGTGAATTAGAGTCTCATTATATTGAGCTTTTGTGTAGCTTAATCGACTTTATTTGTCGTGGTGATGTTCCGTGCGTGTTTGCAGGAGATTACAACAGTCCAAATATTAATTGGGATATCCCCAACGTAAATAACCTTGATATTTCTCAAAATGCATTTTTAGATTCGGTCATTGAAAACAATCTTAGTCAATTTGTTAAATTTAAAACACATTCAAGTGGCAGTTTGCTAGATATCATTTTGTCTGACCAAAATAACATAATTTCAGAAATTTCTTGTAAAAAACCCTTCACCTCCTCTTGTGACCACAATATGATTGATTTTAATTTATTTTTCTCTTTAAACACTCAGCCGCATATTTCGCGTCAATACCGCGACTTTAAATCAGCTGATTTTGCGGCCATTTGCAATGAACTCAAGACAATAAACTGGGGAGATATTATATCACAGTCTAAAAATATAAATGATTTATACCAAAAATTTATGCATATAAACAAAAATTTAATTGAAAAATACGTACCGATCAAACTTTTAAAACCTAAAAAGTTTAGGTATCCACATTTTATTTTACGTCTCAAACGCAAAAAGCGTAACTTACATAGGAGATCTAGGCTTAAGCCTGAGTTAAAAAACAATTGGGCTGAATGTGACAAACAATATAGAGATGCTCTTAAAATCTTTCACAATAATATTGAAAAAGAAACTTTAAACAGTGGGGATTTTACAAATTTTTTCCGATTTGCCAACAAAAAGTTCGGATCTAAAACCTGTGATATAGGTGCTATAAAAAGGACGATGGTTCCTTGTGTGTTAATAATGTTGAAAAATGTAATTTATTTAATGAGTACTTTTGTAGCGTTTTTACATCTGATAACAATTTTATACCATACTTTCCAAAAAGAGTGGGAATAAATGATCGTAAATTTTCTGTTAGTTTTCCCGTTGGTTTAGTTGAACGTAAACTTAAAAAATTATTAAATAAAATGGCGCAAAGTCCAGACCAACTTCCAGCTATTTGTTTAAAAAATATTTCCTCTACGATTTCGGGGCCCCTAGCCAAAATTTTTGAATTATCCATGCTATCAGGAATTGTCCCTGACGCATGGAAGGATGCTTTTATTTTACCTATTTTTAAAAAGGGTGCTAATAGTCAACGCCAAAATTACCGCCCGATTTCACTAACCTGCATAACGTGTAAAGTGATGGAGAGTATAATTGTTGATGAATTATTAGTCTACTTAAAAAACAAAAACCTAATTCACCCAGATCAATTCGGTTTTCTCAAACGTAAGTCAGTCGGTTTGCAGCTGTTATCTACACTTTCTGATTGGCTTAAAGGTATTGAAAATAAAAAGTCTGTCAACGCCATGTACATAGACTTTTCCAAGGCCTTTGACTCGGTCAGTCACCCAAAGCTTCTGGCCAAACTTAAGGCTTATGGAATTGATTATGAACTTTTAAGTTGGATTTCAAGTTTTTTAACAAACCGTAGGCAAAAGGTAATTTTAAATGATAACTCTCCTGAAGCTTGCGAAAACTTTGTATCATCTAGTTATGTGTATGTCACTAGTGGTGTGCCCCAAAGCAGTGTCCTTGGTCCACTACTATTCTTAATCTATATCAACGATTTGCCAGATTGTCTCGATTCCAAAACATCTGTCAAGCTGTTTGCTGACGACGCCAAATTTTATTCCATAATTGACGAGCACACAACCCATCAAAATTTTCAAAAAAACCTAGACAATTTTTGCTCCTGGGCTTTAAACTGGCAACTCAACATCGCTATAAATAAATGTAATGTCATTCATTTTGGTTATAAAAATCCTAAATGTAAATATAAGCTTAACAGTATAGAAATTGATAGTAAAGAATGTATACGTGACTTGGGTGTTTTAATTGACTCCAAACTAAAATTTTCTCCGCACTGTTCCTCTATCGCAGCTAAGGCACAAAATAGGATTGCTATTCTTTTTCGCGCTTTTCGTACAACTGACAAGTCTGCGTTGCTCTTAGGTTATACCTCTTTTATTCGACCCCTTCTTGAATTTGAATCTTATGTATGGAATCCTTATTTAAAAACAAACTTTGAGCGTCTTGAAAAAGTCCAGCAAACTTTTACTAGACGATTGTATAAAAGATGTGGTTTTCCATATGCAAGCTATGAAACCCGGTTAAAAAAAACTTAACCTTGAAACTCTTGAAATCCGTAAAACTCAAACGGATGTTTTACTTTGTTTTAAACTAATAAATAAGTTAATGAACATTCCAACTGATAAATTTTTAGTTTTTAACAAAAACCGTACTCGATCTAATGGTCTAAAATTAAACATGCAAAAAGTTAGACTAGACATATCTAAATATTTTTTTACAAATCGGATTGTAAAACTTTGGAAAAGATTACCTTCAGACATAGTTTTTTCAAAGTCTATAAATACTTTTCGACAAAAAATTAGAAACTTTTATGTACAATAAAATCGAAAACAAACCAAATCTCTTGGCTTAACTTTTTGCAATAAACTTTTTTTCCATGCCCAAGTTCCTTAATTTTATCATTCTTGGTCTTATTATTCTTGTATAATTTTTAAAATGACGTGTTTACAATTTTTTTTGTCTACTCTAAGCTTTTAAATTATTCTTGTGTTTAAATACCATTTAGTGTTTGTAATGTAGTAAGTATAAACTTTTTATTTTGGTTAACTTTGTATATGTGTTTTTTTTGTAATATTTATGTTGTATTGTATGTATGTTATGTAACCGTAACCTTTGCAACATAATAAATTCTATTCTATTCTATTCTATTCTAACGCTCGATTTTTAAAATCGATATTGCTCCTTCGTTACTGATTGATCAAAAATAAACATGGGCTCATTGGAAAGAAGAAAGAATTACACAACCTTCTTAGAGCCACTTTTTTGATTTAGGTCCTTAATATTGATTAATTGATCCAAATAATAAATTGAAAAATTATCAAATAAAAACTCCTAACCGCACAATAACAGCCTTTTGGCAACTATAAGGATTGTACAGACCAAACAGCAGACAGTGCCTTAAAGAAACTGCACAATAACAGCAGACGGCTGTGCTCGGGTGCTATTGGTGGCGGAAACCTCACAGCGCCATCTACTTCAACCGCGCTGGAAACGCCAAAAACAATAAAATACTTTGTGTTAATTCTTAACTGATAAAAACTTAATTTTAAATTTTCTTTCAAAAAAATAATTGCAACTATCGGTGGCGCGGGAAGACACGCGGCGATTAACTCCCACAGCACCACGCCAACTATAATTAACCAACGTTGGGAAAATTTTATAATTTATGTTCATCTTCTTCTACTTATTTTTATTTTACTATTATTCTAACGCTCACAGCTTCAAATCGATAGTCCTTTACTGTTTATGCGGTGATTTAACCCCACGGCACCGCACCAACTACAGTTCCGAGCAGAAATAAAGGTAGTTTTCAGACGCGTTGCGCATAAGCGTATGGACGCATAAGCGTTATGACGACGAGGTCCATAAGAAAAGGAAAATAAGAAATATTCTTAAGTGGACTATAGAGGTGTTTTGGTTGGCTCGTTTGTTTATATGTAAGACATATTTATTTATTTTTTTAATTTGTTACATAAATTTTATTTTAAACGTTAAACACTTTGTGTTTGTAGGTTTCTTTATGCTTTACAAGTAATGTTTTGACTTCTTTATATAGGGAAAACAGCAAGAACCTTAGAACGCATATGCGCGCGGGCGCGCGCATATGCGCTTAGAGGAGGCGGCCGGCTATAGCCAAAATGCAAAGCTCTTATTTCGCACTGCTTCCCTTCATGCCGACATCTATAACGCCTATTCGCGCGGAGACGCGCATAACGGCTATTTTCTACATCTAAAAAATGACCTTTATTTCTCCCCGGGACTGTATAATGAGAGAAAACGTGGAGTAAATAAAATTTTAATTCATGTTCTGCTTCTTCTTCTGCTGATTCCTTATTTAAAAAAATATTGTAGCACAGAATCGCGCCATAATTAGAGAACTTGGATAAATTTTGTAATTCATGTCTGTTCTCCTTATGATTAGTTTTTTTTTCAAACGCTTATATCTTAAAACCAATATTTCTCCGTTGTTACTGATTGATCAGAGATAAACATGAGCTCTTTGGAAAGGGTAAAGAATCGCGCAATAATTTTTTGAGAAACCACTTTTTTCAGTGTCCAAACTCAAAATTTAAATTGTTGAGAACATATTTTTGTTAATATTAACGTATTAAATATTAATAATCAAACACTATTAGAAATTTATATTATTGCATAGCTAAGACTCTAACTTTTTTATATTTAATTTAAAAATTCAATTTATCAACCAAAAACAAAGAATTAAGAATGTCGGCAAAGTTTTTTTACATTGTAATGTTAACGAAAAAAATGTTTTCTATCGATAATATTAAAACTGTTAAAATTATATCTTGGCAACGGACTGGTTATAAACATTTGTCATTGAGCAGCTACTACTATACTTTATTAGGTTACTTCAATTTCATTCAAAAAGTGGTAGACTAGCCTTGAAAAATGCTCTCAAAATAGAGCAGGATAAAGGGGCAATTTTTCCCCAGGCGTGTGTTTAGACAGAAAAGACGTGGACTAGTCTGAGTTGGACATTACGTGCACAATAAGAAATTTGTATTTGATTTGGCCAGCTGCCCACTGAACAAAAATTTTACCATACGATAATAATTTGTTTATACGTTGAACTAATTACACAGCACTGTTGCATTTTCTCAGTCTGATGAAAACACAATGGAAAAAATCTTACTCACAGCAATGTTTGACAAGCGCGAAATCGCCACTTTTTCCAATTTATAGTTGTTTTTTACACATACAAATATAACCTTCTAATTAAAAAAGCGGCAATTTCGCACTTGTCAAACATTGCTGTGAGTATGATTTTTTCAATTGTCTTTTCATCAGACTGAAAAAATGCAACAGTGCTGTGTAATTAGTTCAACGTATAAATAAATTATTATCGTATGGTAAAATTTTTATTTAGTGGGGAGCTGGCCAAATTAAATACAATTTTTTATTGTGCACATAATGTCCATCTCAGACTAGTCCACATCTTTTCTGTCTAAACACACGCCCAAGGAGACATTGCTCCTTTTTCCTGCTCTATTCTGAGAGCATTTTTCAATGATATTAGTATGAGAGTTAAACACATTTAAGCTAATTTTTGATAACAAAGAGTTGTGGTCTAAATGTGAGAAACTGGGTGTCACAGAATTGTTACTAAAAATTTCTCTATCCTTTGTCAGCAGCAAATCAAGAAAATTGTTTCACCATGTTGGTTAAGGAACAAGCTGATACATACCTAGCTTTAAAAAAACAAAGTTGTCATACCACTTGCGTTGAAAAAGCCGACGCCAATAGAAACCAGGCAGTTTAACAAGGAGAATCAAATCGCCAAGCTAGAAGCAGAGAATGCAGCTTAACAGCAGTAATTGGCGAATTCGGAGGAGAGGCGCACCAAGATTGAGGAAGAAAAAGCTCCTGGTGCGGATATGGAGCAAGTAGTTGCTGTATGTGAAAGAGTTTTTGAGCGTCTGTTACCAATGATGGACAGTTATTTTAAGCGCATACAGGTCCGAACAGATCATAAGGCAATGCTGGTTGTTTTTGGCCTTCCGTAGAGTGATTCCTATGAAAAAAGGAGAATGTGGTTGATTTTTAAAAAACGTTAAATGGTAGGAGTTGCTAGGTAAAGCCCACGAGCTATGAAATCAGAACAAAAAAGTTTGACTACGGTGCTCTGCTGATGGTTATCTTTTTCTATTTGACACCACTCTCAAAGCTTTAATAAAACATGGGAAATAAAGCGACTTAATGCAATATCAAATAATAAAAACAAAAATATGTCAAGTATTAAATTTTTAGTTCTGAATGCATGCAGCCGTGCAAACTCCTTAGATGAGTTTTTCGCAACAGTCGTTTATTTTAATCATCATCATCATGATTTATTCTAGTAAAGAAAGTTTGTTGTCAAAAACTCAGTTTTTTGTATGACAAATGCAATATGTCAACAAATACTGCACTCATTAAAAAGTTGGGGGTAAAGATGGAACAGCCGATATTGAAAAATTTTCACTAAAATTCTCGGAAATAATTGATTATTGTATTGAAACTTTTGTGCCTAAAGTTAAAAAAAGGTCTTATAAGTTTTGTATTGAAACTTTTGTGCCTAAAGTTAAAAAAAGGTCTTATAAGTTTCGCTTTCCAAAGCATATTAGGAAACTAGCAAAAGAAAAGCTTAAACTACATCACCAAAAAAAGAAAAATCCAAACTTAAAAGAAACTTACAAGGCCTCTTGTAAAAGGTATGATAGTGCAGTTAGGAAATTTTTTGAAGAACAAGAGGAGAGTATTGTGGAGTCCAAAAACATTAAGTCATTTTACGATTATGCTAATTCTAAAACTAAAAATAAAAAAAATATCCCTCCGATACGTAAGGAAAACGGTCAGTATGCCATGACTGATGACGAAAAGTCTGAAATTTTCAGTAACTTTTTTGCAAATGTTTTTACCAATGACAATAATTTAACACCTTTTTTTGCTCCAAAGGTAAATGATAATATTGGTCTTCATACCATTAAATTTTCATACGAAAAAATAGTAAATGCTATACGAAATTTACCAAACAAACTGTCACGCTCACCAGATGGCTTCCCGGCCTTTTTTCTTAAGCTAATTGATATAGAAATCGCTTACCCATTGCAAATTTTATTTGAAATGAGCATGAAAATGGGCGTGTTGCCAAGTGTATGGTTAACTGCTATTGTGTGTCCGATATACAAAAAAGGTGTAGCATCAAATCATGAAAATTATCGTGGAATCAGTTTAACATGTATTATGTGCAAAATTCAAGAAAAAATCATTGTAATAGATATACTTGTTTACCTACGCAAAAATAACTTGATTTCTGATGAACAATTTGGATTTCTATCCAAGCGATCAACTTGCACACAATTGCTTGTCACACTAAATCATTGGACTAAAGCTGCAAATGACAGATTGCGTATCGATGCCATGTATATTGATTTTAAAAAAGCGTTTGATTCTGTATGCCACTCTAAATTAATTACAAAACTTAAAGCATATGGTATTCGCTACGAATTATTAAATTGGGTTAAAGCTTTCTTAACAAATCGTACACAGTCTGTCATTGTAGGCGAATGTGTATCTAAACCTCAAAAAGTTAAATCAGGAGTCCCACAAGGATCAGTGTTAGGCCCTTTGTTATTTTTGCTATATATAAATGATATTGTTGATTGTACTTTTGGTTCATGTGGTATTAAATTGTTCGCCGATGATGGCAAGTTTTATAGTGTTCGTAAGGATGATAATAATCAAGATCTTGAAATTTCTTTAGAAAATTTTTCCAAATGGGCAAAAGACTGGCAACTAACGTTATCCTTTCCTAAATGTAAAGTTTTTTCTGGAGGAAATTTATCAATAGCTGAAAAGGCATATTTACTAGAAAAACACGCTATAGAGCAAGTATCAGAAATTCGCGATCTTGGTGTGAATATAACTAGTAATCTGAAATTTAGCAAACATTGTTCTGAAATTTCTGCCAAAGCATTTTCTAGAGCAGGGTTGTTATTACGAAGCTTTTGTAACAATAACAGTGAATTTTTGATAAGAGCCTATACAACCTACGTAAGACCTCTTTTAGAATTTAATACACAAGTATATAACCCACACAATTTAGATGATATCAGGAAAATCGAACGCGTTCAAAAGTATTATACTAGAATAGTTTGCCGCCGTTGTAATATAAAATATGATTGTTATTTGTCTCGCTTAAAAAAATTAAATTTAGAATCATTAGAAGTTAGGAGATTAAAAGCTGATCTTTGTATGGTTTTTAATATTGTACATAATAAGGTTGATGTTAAATGTGAAGATTTCTTTACTATTGATAATACAAACTATTTACGTGGTCATAATTTAAAGCTTAAAATGACTGAAAAATATTATGGTGATTGTCGTAAATATTTCTTTTCTCAACGAGTATTAAAAATGTGGAATGAACTTGACCCTAAAATTGTACATTCTAAAAATATATATGTGTTCCGTAACTTGCTAAAAAGTATAAACTTATCTAAGTATTGTAAAGTGTATTATTAGGGCAGTGCTTTAGTTGTAAACCTACGTGTTACCTGTGCTTGCCTTCTCTCAATGTATACTCTATGTTTTTGTGACAAATTTGAGAGTAAATAAATTTATTTATTATTATTATTGGTTAAAAAGTAGGATTGGTAAGGAAAAGTAAGCAAAGAAATAGAAGGTTAAAAAAAGTTTGGAATGGTTTTTTGTTTTTTTTATTTGTTTTTTATTAATTTGCTATGCTTTGTTTTGTAGAGTTAAAAGATTTAAATGGTTCCAGGGTTCCTCAGGCACATTGAAGGGCAGCCATATGATCGCCGCCTCGTTGTTTTTGTGTTCCGGCTTAGGTTCGCTGGGTGGTTGGTTGGTTTTTTTAATTAGGTTTTTTAGTTTGGTTTTTTCTGTTGGTGTCTAGTGTGATGGTATGTTCCTATGAGTATCGTGTAGTTTAATGTTAGTTTGGTTGTTCTAGTTTTTCTGTTTTGGGTTTGCGCATTTTTTAAGGGGATTTGTTTCGTCTTTTCCCGTCTTGTGTTTTTTTGCTTTCTTCTGCTCTTTTTTTGTATTTGGTTTTAGGCCTTTTTGTCGTTCTTCTTTTGCCTTTTGCTCAAGTCTTTGCGTCTTGGAAAACATGGCATTGCGTGATAGTGTAAGAGAGAGAGAGCAAAGAAAAAAGATTAGAGAAAATTTTTTAACAGAATGGGATCAAGTAAAGAGTTTATTAAAAAAAAATAATAATAAAAAGGGGACTGTATAGTGCTTTTTTTTTGTGTACAGCCATCATTTTGTTGATGTAACACGAAATACGACGCTTTATGTAAGTTGTAAAAGTAAAGACAGCAAATGATTATATACACAGAACAAGCGTCGGAGTACTAAGGCTTTAAGTCCTATATTACCTCTATTTCATCCAAAAAACTAAAAACGTGTAATTTCTTCCCATTCCTTTTTTAAAAAACTCCCCTCATTTGATCCCATATTTCCAGACGTTACATGGCTGACCTTATATAAATCTAAAGACAGAAGACGAACAATCAAAATTAAGTGGTTATAGTGTTCTAAAAATTTAAATCCCAAGCTTTTAGTAGATATAAAAAAAATCAATCAAATCTAACTAACTATTTTTAGAGAGCTCGCAAGGTTTACAGCTTGTTTATTAATGTTATGTGTTTATTTAAGTTAAAATAGTTTTATAAAGAAAAAAAAGGACGAAATCATGTTTAATAACTTATTACTGCTTTGAGTGCTTTGTGATATTTTAAAAGCGGCGCGTTAAGCTTTATTGCGCTGCGGCTGTTCTTCGCCCCACAATTGTTTTACACAATTTAAAAGAAAAATTGTTATTGTTGCCGTTTGGCTATTACTGAGCGGTTAAGAGATTTGTTTGCTCCTTTCTATAGACTAGTTCGGAATAAGGGTTTTTTAGTGTTAGGAAGAGGGTACATAACTACTAGCGCCAATCATATGTAGAGGGAAAATTGAGAAACAGCGAGCGACTAGTACATTTTACGGTTTAAAATATTTTAAATATTTATTGTTTTAAAATCTCGACCCCTTCTCTTCAAAATTTCTTAAATACTTTTTAAATATTGCAAAAGCAAAAGCAGTTTTTGGGAATTTTAATTTTTTGCCGCTTCGTAGGTACGGCGCTGCTGGCGCGCTTGTTTTCCAGTTTTTTAATGTTTCAATTACAGAAAATGCTTAATTTAAAAGTTTGGAATGGACTTTTTAAAATTAATTTTTAAGTTTTGAATAGTTTTACAAGCAAAACATTAAAAAATCTATGTAGGTTTAAAATTAGTTTAAAAGCACAAATATTTCATCTTTATTTTTACTAATTAGAAATCACTGTTCAGGATAATACTATTTTAGTGGTGATTTTAAACTATTGTGACGTTTAACTAAAAAACAAAAATTTATTTAGCACAAATTGATATATTACAGCACTTTAACGTAGTGAAACATATCATCGTGTAGCAATTTTTATGAAGTATAGGTTTAAACTTAAGAAACTAAGAAAGCTAAGATTTTTCAAATTTTATTTTTTTCTTTTTGTACCCTCTCTCGTTCAGTACTAGCATTGAAAAATGTTCTGAGAATAGAGCAGAAAAAAGGGTAATTTTTCCCCGGGCGTATGTTAAGACAGAAAAGATGTAGACTAGTTTGAGACATTATGTGGATTATAGGAAATTTGCATCTCGTTTGGGCAGCTGCCCACTGAATTAAAATTTCTACGATATGATAATGATTCGTTTGTACATTGATCTAATCACACAGCACTGTTGCATTTTTTTTAGTTTGATGAAATGTCAATTGAAAAAATCATACTCACAGCAATCTTTGACAAGCGCAAAATCGTCACTGTTTCAAACTTATAGTTGTTTCTTAACATACAAATATAACCTTCTAATTGAAAAAGTGGCGATTTCGCTTGTCAAAGATTGCTGTGAGTATGATTTTTTCAATTGACATTTTCATCAAACTAAAAAAAATGCAACAGTGCTGTATGGTTAGATCAATGTATAAACAAATCATTATCATATCGTAAAAATTTTTATTTAATGGCAGCTGCCCAAACCAAATGCAAATTTCCTATAGTCCGCATAGTGTCCATCTCAGACTAGTCGACATATTTTCTGTCTAAACACACGCCCGGGGAAAAATCGCCCCATTTTCCTGCTTTATTCTTAGAGCATTTCTCAATGCTAGTCTACCATAATCTATGCCATATCTTGTACTAGATGCGGACTACAATATATAGGTGAAACTCAACGTAGCCTCCGTCAGCGTTTCAACGAACACAGTAGGGACGTTAAAGGTAATACTAAAAATAGTTTTCTTGTTAAACATTTTAATTGTAATGAACATAATATTCTAGATATGAGCATTTGTGTTCCTAAACAATTTCCCGATTTTGGTCAAGGAAATAAACAAAACTTTCTTAAACGTGAAGACTTTTGGATTAAAACTTTAAATATGGCGTTTCCTTTTGGTCTCAATGATAAAATCATTGGTTATGGTATTATTTCTTCGGATAAAGATCCGCAAAACTTCAAAAATAAACCTTATTTTTGTGTAAAGTTACCTTCTTTGGTTTCTAGAAAACCGCGCAATAAAAAGAAACGCACTAATAAAAAAATAAATATTACTATTATTAATAATATACTTAACATTTTGTCTTAAAATACGGTGGCGCCTTGTGATATTTATAAAACACTTAATGCTATATCACTAAAAAATTCTACAATAATATTAAACAAAATAGAGTCTATTCAAATTGATTATTGGATTAAATTAGGTGTCAAAGCAAAGGCGTCGTATAGATTTAGCCATAAAAATAACAATGAAATTAAGTCTGGTGTTCAAATAAAAAATATTTATGTTAAAACTGTATTCGTTAATAAAGGGCTAGATCTCATTAAATTTAATAATATATTTAAAGATAAAAGCCTAATTTCCACTTTACCTATCAACTTAAGTAAATATGATAAATTTAATATTGTTTACACGTATTTACCAAGCCTTGGTACTTATTTTTGCAATCACAAAAATTTTCTAAAAAATCTTAATCTGGTTAAATTATCTAATTTACTTAATTCTAATTGTGAATGTGTTCTTTCGGAATTTTGCGACCCGGTTAGTAAACATATTGTAACTGGTAATTTACAGTTGGTTGATAATGCAATTTAAAAAAAATTATTTAGTTTTGGCGCTAAATATAGATTACCTAAACCTCTTAATTGGGACGAAGTTAAAGTAGCCACTGATAATTGTATAGACAATCTTATAAAGCATTGTAACAAAAAATTTAGAATTACTACTGATAATTTTGATAATTTTAGAAAAAAAGCTTGTACAATAATTTCAAATCGCATTTTAAATTCTGTGTTAAAAACCAGTTTGATATTTCTTACCCTGATGAATTTTATGACAAAAGTGTTATAAAAAAACATGTGAAAAAATTACAATATAAATTTGTGGTTTCTACTATTGATAAGGCTAGCAATAATTTTGGTTTTATTTGCAAAAAATATTATGCATTAGTTCTTTGTAATGAAATTGGGATAGATTTTAACACAAATACTGGCCTGTTAAATCTTCGTGGAAACAAAGTCTATAAAAAAGTGTTTAACTGTAGTTTGGAAAATATTATTGATAAACACGTGCAATTTACAAGAAATAACTATATTGGGAATGTGATAAATTAATAAAAAATTGATAAAGATCAGATGGGTTTACCATTGCTTTTTAGTATTCCTAAATTTCATAAAAATCCTATTAAATTTATACACATTTCTGGTGCTTGTAAGTGCAGTACTAAAATATACCACTGATTATAAATTCTAAAATTTCAAACCATTTAATAACGATGCACAGCTTAAACAGATAAAAATGGTGCAAACATATGGCTAATAATAATTCGGTTGAAACTATCCACTGAAAACTTCTAATATAAATAAAGTATCGATATTTTCTGTACAATGCGGTTTATAAGATTGGTCTATTACAATTCCTGGCGGGAGCAGTTCGCCCTTAATTTCAGCTTCTGTCCCAATTAAGATTTAGTTGTAAGTCCTTATACTTAGAGCCAAAACTAAGCGAAAAAATTTTTTTAAAAATGTATTATTTAAAAAAACAACAAGTAATTACCAGTTACAATATGTTTATGAATAGAGACTAATAAAATTTTGATAAGAAAATAATCACAATTAGAATTAGTAAAGTTATATAATCTAAACTATTTTTGATTATAAAAGTTGATTTAGAAATTAAAAATTTTTGTTATTGCAAAAAAATGTAAATGCTTTGTAAATACGTGTAAACAATAGAAAAATAATCATAGTTAATTAAGGCATATTAATAGGTATTAAATGGAGATTAGCTTTTAAATTTAAATAAATTATAGTGAAAATTAATGAGATCTAGAAATTACATTAACGCTCCTAATACATTTTAACGATAAGATATTCTTAATTGAACACCAGACTTAAGGTCTATTTATTGTTAGTTTTATGCCTAGACCTATACGAAGACCAGTTGTTTTAACACCTCCACTGTAATGTAATAAACAATTGTTTTAATACAAAGAAAATGTTTAGATAGTATTGTAAAATTTTTAATGATATTAACGAATTAATTGGTTTAGAAATATCACAAGGTGCCACGTATTTTGAGACAAAATGTTAAGTATATTATTAATAATAGTAATAATTATTTTTTTCAATAGTGCGTGTTCTTTTTATTCACTGTACTGTAGAAACCAAATAAGGTAGTAATTAACAAAAAATACAAAAAATAAGGGTTATCTTATGGAAATTTCGTATTTTATCGAAGAAGATTAATAATCTCCATAACCAATGAATTTTATCATTGAGACCAAAAAAACGCACTAATAAAAAAATAAATATTATCTATTATTCTATATACGTAAAAACATTGTGACATAAGACGGTGGCACTTGTGATATTTATAAAACACAAAACCTAAGTATTACTAAAAAACGTACAATATTAAACAAAATAGATTAATACAAATGTGATTATTTAATTAAATTATGTTAAACAATGGCTTCTATAGATTTAGCATAAAAATAACAATAAAATTAATCTGGTGCTTCAATAAAAATATTTATGTTAAAACTATCGTTAATAAATGGTTAATCTCATTAAATTTGATAATTTATTAAAGATAAAACCCTAAATTCCAGTTAACCTATCACTTAAGTAAATATGATAAATTTATATTGTTTAAAATATTTACCAAGCATTGTACATAACTTTGCAATTACAAAAATCAACTTTTATAATAAAAAATCTTAATCTGTTAATTTCTATTTAATTTACTTAATCTAATGTACTGTTCTTCATTTTGCACCTCTATTAGTAAACATATTGTAATTGTAAATAAGTTGGTTGTATAATGCATATTAAAAATTAAACTTAGTTTTGGCTACTAAATATAAATATTATTTTAAACCTCTAATGACGAAGTAAAGTACCACTGATAATGTAAAACAATTTTATCAACATTGTAACAAAAATATTTCACTTTATTTATATTATAAGTTTTATGAATAATTTCCAACGAATTATTAATAGACCAATATGTTGAACCAATTTTATCTTTTTGCAAAGCCGTGCAATAGATTATTAAAATGGTCCTGAAAAATTTTAAAAGTTTACTTAATAAGATTGATATAGTTTTAGTACTGTTCTTACTAGCACCAGAGATGTGTCTAAATTTAATAGGATTTTTATGAAACTTAGGAATACTAAAAAGCAATGGTCAACACATCTGATCTTTATCAATTTCACAACCGAGTTGTCTTGTAAATTGCACGTTTTTATCAATAATATTTTACAAATACAGTTAAACACTTTTTTTTACTTTGTTTCCATGAAGATTTAACTAGCTAGTATTTGTGTTAAAATTTATTCCAATTTCATTACAAAGAACTAATGCAAAATATTTTTTGCAAATAAAACCAAAATTATTGCTGATCTTATTAATAGTCGAAACCACAAATTTATCGTGTAATTTTTTTATATGTTTTTTTATAATACTTTCGTCATAAAATCCATCGGGGTAAGAAATATCAAACTGATTTTTAACGCAGAATTTAATGCGATTTGCAATTATTGTACAAGCTCTTTTTTTAAAATCATTAAAATTATCAGTAGCGATTTTAAATTTTTTGTTACGGTGCTTTATAAGATTATCTATACAATTCTCAGTGGCTCCTTTAACTTCGTCCCAATTAAAATGTTTAGGTAATTTATATTTAGCGCCAAAACTAAATATTTTTTTTAAAAGCTGCATTATCGAAAAACTGTAAATCGCCAGTTACAATATGTTTACTAACGGGGTCGAAAAATTTCAAAAAACACAATCACAATTAGAATTAAGTAAATTCGATAACTTAAACAGATTAGGATTTTTTAGAAAAAGTACCAATGCTTGGTAAATACGTGTAAACAATGTCATTTTTACTTAAGTTGATAGGTAAAGTGGACATTAGGTTTCTATCTTAAAATAAATTATCAAATTTAATGTGATCTAGCCCTTTATTAACAAATAAAGTTTTAATATAAATATTTTTTTAAATTTAAAACCAAATTTAATTTTTTTGTTATTTTTATGCTTAAATCTATTGGACGCCATTGCTTTAACACCTAATTTAATCCAATAATCCATTTGAATAGACTCTATTTTGCTTAACATTATTATAAAACTTTTTAGTGATATAACATTAAGTATTTTTATAAATATCACAAGGTGCCACCGTATTTTGAGACAAAATGTTAAGTATATTATTAATAATAGTAATATTTATTTTTTTAATAGTGCGTTTCTTTTTATTGCGCGGTTTTCTAGAAACACAAAAGAAGTAATTTTACACAAAATTGAGGTTTATTTTTAATATTTCGCGGATCTTTATACGAAGAAAATAATACCATAACCAATGATTTTATTATTGAGACCAAAAGGAAACGCCGTAGTTAAAGCTTTAATCCAAAATTCTTCACGTTTAAGTAAAGTTTTGTTTATTTTTTTGACCAAATTTAGAAAACATTGTTCAAGAACACAAATGCTCATA
>JASAMX010002235.1:0-32329 GCA_030248175.1 Microlaimidae sp. YZB2_3 | reverse complement strand
CAGGATATAAAAATTTTATAAAAATACCAAACACCGCAGTCGGCTTTTTTTGAAAAAAACAGTCCTATTTATTTATTAATAATCGGAATTACAGCAAATGAGAAATTTAAGCTTTTGCTTTAATTTTTTATTAGGATACCCGTCTTTTAAACTGAAAGTGTAATTCCCAAAATATATTTTAAAAAAAAATTTTACCTGTTATTTTCAACAAAACTCATTTTTATGTCAACAAAATGCTTTTTATGTCAAAATAGTGCAATAACAAATAAAAACATTGTAAGTATTTTATAAAAGTATAATTTAAAAAAAATCTTGCGATTTATATAATCATTTGGAACCAAAACAATTTTAGTTGGTTGCCAAAATAAATGCAATTAATTTTTTTTACCCTTACAAAAGAATTATTGATATAACATTAATGTTTAACTAATTTTAATAATATTACAATAATAAAACAAAACATTGCTAAGCTAATAAGTTTTACTGCTGAATTAATATCGTACTTTTCCAAGAAAGAAAAAACTGAAGTTATTGCATTGTCGTTTTTTTTTACTTTTATATATTTTGACAGTAACTTTTAGCAATATATTGGTTACAAAAAAGTTTTCGCATAATTTTTTGCTAATTTTAATTTATTAAAACGACGTTTTGAAACTTAAAAACTATACCACAACTATTAAAACAAAATAAACAAATACAGCAAAACACGTCAAAGAAAGAATTATTTGCGCAATTTGTACAAAGACAAGGATGAGCATAAATCACAAACTTTCTTATTACTCGTATTATGCTCTGTGTTAGTGGTGCGTGTGGTTTTTTTAAGAATATGGAACGCGCGAATTTGATTCTTCCTAAAAGATGGAAGGATAATTTTGTAAGTCTTTCTAAATACCCCCTTACATATGTTTGATTGCTCTTCCGCGGAAGGAGATTGTTGGTTTGGATAAATTCCGAATTTGACACGGGAATTGTTTTCTAATACTCCGGTGACTTCAATTT
This sequence comes from Microlaimidae sp. YZB2_3, assembly GCA_030248175.1. Lineage (NCBI taxonomy): Eukaryota > Metazoa > Nematoda > Chromadorea > Desmodorida > Microlaimidae > Microlaimidae sp. YZB2_3. Next base: position 31,330 of record JASAMX010002235.1, on the reverse strand, counting down.
TGTCAAATCACTTCCCTCCTCACCTGACAACAATGAAGGTCCACTTTAATCAATAGACGTGGGATGATATTGAGGCTGACATTTCAAGGGCCGACTTGGAAGTTGAAAATCGAAGATTCAACCCTGAATTTAGCTGTAATTTAATATTTTTATTAATAGTTTACCGCCTACTAAATTTATTTCATACATTTCCCGACAATTGTACCTGTCTGAGACAAGAATCTTCAAACCAATTGATTGTCAAAACCATTTTTTAGTCAATATTAAAGTTAAAAAATAAGAAAATTAGTGACGTTTCAGACCTATATACAAACTTCAGAGTTACGGAGCGAAGACTATTTTTTTAGCTTAACTAATTATCGAACTTCAAAAATTACAACAAAGATTAAATTTTCAACTTCTCGGCAAATTAGGTTTGGTCGTAGACACTATAAATTACTATAATTTAGAAATAAATAAACTATAATTTATAGTTTATTAAATTTGTTTAAAACTCAGTATATTAAAAGTCGATTAATCAGCGCTTGTACTTCGTGACCAAACAATATACTAATGCTACAAAATTAACATTATATTGTGCATATATTTGTCTAAATGTCTAAATCAGAACTTTTTATATCTAAAAAAATAACATAAAAGCTTTGATAGGACCACTAGACACCCTATGTACATAGTTGCACTATGCCGCATAGGCGTCCTACCGATAGTGCGAGTTATAGTGATACTATGAAATTCAATTTACTAGACACACTATTAGTACCCCTATAAATAGTGGCACTTAGTGTACCACTATAAGTTGCACTATGTTTGCTGTCAAAAAAATAAAGACATTTAAAGTTTTGAAATGGACTAATTACATAAAAAAAATCAATCAAATTTTTGCAAAACATACTGTTTAACACAAAGTATTCTATAATTTGTAAGACTACTAAAAACACTTTAAATTGATTTTAAAGTAATTTTGAAACTTAGGCAATTTTCTCTCTATAGTGCCACTTGCTGAGCCACTATGAGAACCACTATGCGCTCTAAAAAATCAATATTAAGATTCGGGCAAACCGCGCGTCCTCAAAATGGCGGCTTTTTACTGTCACATTACAAAAATAATAAAATATCATTCTTGCAGTAAAAAGTATATATTTTAAGAATTACATAAAAGAAGCAAATCCATAATAAAAATTATGATTTTCTAATATTTAATAAAATTATTTTGCTTTTGTTTTTTATCATTGCATATGTGTTAAACATTTACCTTATTCGAACATATAAATTAAAAAAACTGGCAAAAATGCGTAAGAAACTAGCTCAATTATTGTATTTTTATCTATAATTATTCTATAGTGCTCGTTTTGGGGCGGTCTCTACCGCCATAAGCAAATATCGCTGAATAACTAGTGCACGATCGTTTTAGTGGGGCTAGTAAATTTAACAAGAAGTAAAAGTGCCACTTTAGAGCAATTTTATAGTGGAACTAAGCGGGTAGGGCTCCTAGTAAATACGGGCTCAGGAGCTTTAGTATGCCAAACAAGTGTTTTGTTATTGCGCCACAACCTCATTAAACTTAAAGCAGCAAAAAATACCGCAACCGTTATAATATATATATGGAATATTTGGACATGTATATGTTGGATATGTTGAACATACACTATTTGGACTATTTAACTATTTGTATAAGTTGTATATATTGTATTTGGACATGTATATAGAACTTGTATCTATTGAAATCAAATATATATATATATATGTGTGTGTGTGTGTGTGTAACGACCCAAAGTTGAAGGGAAAATAACTAGGCGCTGAAAAATTTAGACAGCCAAATTTATTGAAAAATTTGTTTGATACAGGAATTGAACCCGTAACCTCCAAAGTCGACTCTGGCGTGCTATCCATTACATCATAGGCCGGACGAGGAAAGGGGAAAGATAATCGCCTTTTATTAACGCTTGCACTTTGAGTTTTCACGGAAGGCACCCAATGTGTCACACCTTTCACCAAGAGAAGAGCTGCTCTCAGCCTCTTCGATTTAATTCGCACACCTCCACCAGCCCCAACAAGCCCCTCTATCTTCCGTAGAACGGGGGATACACTGGTATAAATACCCGGAGGTGTGTATCGGCCACCAAATATGTGACGACCCAAAGTAGAAGCGAAAATAACCAGGCGCTGAAAAATTTACACAGCCAAATTTATTGAAAAATTTGGCTGATAAAGGAATTGAACCCGCAACCTCCAAAGTCGACTCTGGCGTGCTATCCATTACACCATAGGCCGAACAAAAAAAGGGGAAAGATATGTAATCAATCACCTTTTATTAACGCTTGCACTTTGAGTTTTCACGGAAGGGACACAATGAGTCACACACACACACACACACACACACACACACACACACACACACACACACACACACACACACACACACACACACACACACACACACACACACACACACACACACACACACACATATATATATATATATATATATATATATATATATATATATATATATATATATATATATATATATATATATATATATATATATATATATATATATATATATATATATATATATATGATTTCAATAGATACAAGTTCCTACATATACATTTCCAAATTTTCCAAATAGTTACTAACTAGTCTTGAAAAATGTTATTATACTAAAAATTTGTTTGTACGGTTAACTTATTACAAAACAAAGTTGTAGTTTTTCTGTAGTCTAATGCAACAACAATTGAAAAATCATCCTCACAGCAATCTTTAACAAGTGTGAAATGGTCACTTTTTGAATTAGAAGATTTTATGTGTTTGTTTAAGCAACAAATATAAGTTTCAAAAAGTGACGATTTAGCGCTTGTCATTGATAGCTGTGTTTCAGAGTATGATTTTTTCAATTGTCATTGCATCAGACTATAGGAAAGCTACAACTTTGTTGTGTAATTATTTCTTACGTAAAACAAATCATTATCATTATGGCACAAATTTTATATTCATTGAGGAACTGCCAAAACTAGAGTCCAATAGTTCATTTTTCCTATAGTCCAAACATTTTGTAGTGTCTACTTCAAACTAAAGATAAATTCTATCAGGATGAAAACAAATGAGTGGTAAAGTAACCACTCGTTATTTGAGAAAATATCATGTGCAGATAAACACATGACGCAACTAAATAATAATTGGTTACATAACCGCTGAAAACTTTTTTTAAAATTTTTCTCGCTCAGGGATTTATTGTTTATTCCTTCCTGGGGTAGAGCGGTTACGCCCTTAATTTCAGCCTGGAAGACTTTAGCTTTAGTCCCCATCTTTTCTGTCTAAACACACGCCCGGGAAAAAATCGGCCTTTTTACCTGCTTTGTTCTTAAAGTATTTTCAGGGCTAGTCTACTTCCAATTTTTGAAGTAGATCATTCACAAAATAACCGCATAAATAAGGTTTAGCTGTACAAAAAGCTGCACAGTTTTTAAATTTTTTTTTGACTTGTGTTTCGTATCTTAAGTTTCCAAGATACAGCCTTTTTAACAGCATAAATAATAAATTAATATTAAAATTTTTAATTTTATTATTAAACTTGGAAATCAAAAGCAAAATAATAAAAAGAGGAAGGTGGTACTAAATTTATTTCAAAAGCCAAAACGTCCTTTGGAGTTTTTCCTTTGGACGAAGTATGAATGCTACTTGGAATTTGGTCCAAAGGACAAAATCCAAAGGGAAAAGTCCAAAGGACAAAAACTATGAACACGTTGTTCTTTGGATTTTGTCCTAGGACAACGTCCAAAGGACGTTTTTCGCTGTATTTGTCCTTTGGACAAAGTCCAAAATACGTTTTGTCATAAGTATGAACCAGCCTTAAGGGTGCACCTCATGGTTTACTACCGGATCCTTTTAGGTTGAATTCAGCTTTTAAAGTCAGCTCAAAACGCAATCGCTCAACGATCCGCCAGGTACCACGTTTCGGCGTGGGGGTGAAAGTCCCCAGCCAAAAGCTGAATTCAACATATCATTAATGTTTGTTAGCAATTCTAAAATATTTTTAAGAATATGTCAAAAGACAAAGATAAAATGCAAATATTTATAAAAAAAGGAGCTCCAGTGAGCACCCAATGGACACCGTCATATGATACTGCAACCTTGATTCCAAAGCAAATTTTTTTCCGTCAGCTATGCTGAAATAATTTATATTCTATACGCAAGAAAAATATTTTTAAAACCGTTTGATTGGTTATTGGAAAAAGGAAAATAGTGCAGATGGTTTTTGCTAGTATTTTGGTAAACAACTTTAAAGAAATAAGCCTTTTAAACCAACCGCTGACAGTTGAATCTTCACAGTCTGCTGTTTCTGCGCGTTTTAATAGACTTGGCAGATTTCTTTATTGTCGCTGGAATACTTTTGTTGCGCGCGGTAAAAAGTTTTGTTTGCGGAGTTTGTTTAATTATGATTTTAATCGATAAATCGATAAGAAGGACCTAAATACAAAAAGTGGATTTTAAGAAAGTTGCGCAATACTCTACCCTTTCCAATGAGCCAATGTATATTTTTTATTGATCAGTAACGAAAGAAGAATATTGATTTTAAGATATGCGTTACAGCAATAATAATAATAATAATAATAATAATAATAATAATAATAATAATAATAATAATAATAATAATAATAATAATAATAATAATAATAATAATAATAATAATAATAATAATAATAATAATAATAATAATAATAATAATAATAATAATAATAATAATAATAATAATAATAATAATAATAATAATAATAATAAAATAATAATAATAATAATAATAATAATAATAAACAGATGAACATGAACATGAATTTCAAAATTTACTCACGTTTCCTAATTATAGTTGGCGCGGCACATTTATCTCTATATCTATATATAAATAAATAGACGTAATGTGTGTGTGTGTGTGTGTGTGTGTGTGTGTGTGTGTGTGTGTGTGTGTGTGTGTGTGTGTGTGTGTGTGTGTGTGTGTGTGTGTGTGTGTGTGTGTGTGTGTGTGTGTGTGTGTGTGTGTGTGTGTGTGTGTGTGTGTGTGTGTGTGTGTGTGTGTGTGTGTGTGTGTGTGTGTGTGTGTGTGTGTGTGTGTGTGTGTGTGTGTGTGTGTGTGTGTGTGTGTGTGTGTGTGTGTGTGTGTGTGTGTGTGTGTGTGTGTGTGTGTGTGTGTGTGTGTGTGTGTGTATGTGTCTGTCTGTCTGTCTGTCTGTGTGTTCCCTAACTCCTCCCTAACCACCCAACAGATTAAGGTGAATGAGGCATCGTTGAAAAGCTTATACCCCAGGGAATGTCTTAAGGGGGTTGAAATTTTGCACCAAATTAGACGGACATCTTTATACTGGACAACAAGTTTTCACCAAAGGGCTACCCTATGGATTTTGGAACTTAAAAATTTTTTTGTCCAGGAATTGGCTCAAACTTATTGGTAAGAGTAATTAGCCAATATAAAGCCAGAATATCATGTTTTTTTTGGAAAAAAAGGAACATAGACATCTTTATACTGGACAATGTTTTTTCACTAAAGAAGGGAATGGCCTTGCTCCCCAACCACAAAACGGATTGGACTAAATGAGATATCATTGCAAAGCTTACAGTCCGGGGAATGTCATAAAGAGGTTTAATTTAAAAAAAAAATTGCATGGACATATTTAGCCTGGACAACACATCTTTATAAAAGGGGGAAACCTATGGACTTTGGAAATTGAAAACTTTTTCTTTTTGAATTGACTCGAACTAATTGATAAGAATAACTAGCCAATGTAAAACCAGAATGTAATATTTTTTGGTAAGATTAACATAGGCATCTTAATACTGGACAAAGTTTTTTCACTAAAAAGGGGAACGATCTTCATCTCCAACCAGAAAGAAGATTGGGTTAAATGAGATATCCTTGCAAAGCTTACAGGTCGGGGAATGTCATAAAGGTATTGAAATTAAAAAAAATTCCATGGACATCCTTAGGCTGGACAATACATTTGCACCAAAGCGGAGCCCTATGGACTTTGGAAGTTAAAAAAAATTTGTCGTTGAATTGGCTTAAACTTATTGGCTAAAGAATTAGTCAATTAAAAGCCAGAATATTATGTTTTTTTCTGAAAAGATGAACATGAACATCTTTATACTGGACAATGCATTTTCACCAAAAGTGGGGTGGACCCTTCTCCCCAACCTCGAAAAAATTATGTTAAATGAGGTATCTTTGCAAAGCTTGCAATTGGGGGAATGTCATAAAAGGGTTAAATGTTTAAAAAATAACATGGACATTTTTAATCTGGACAACACAATTTCACCAGAGGGGCCCCATAAATTTTAAAAGCTAAATTTATTTTTATTGTTAATCGTTACTATTTTCATTGCTATTTATTACCATTAGATATTAATAAATGGAAACCCAGCGCATCATTTTTTTTTGAAAAAATCGACATGAACATTATTATGTTGGACAACGATTTTTTTAAAAAGTTGGGATGGACCTTCCTCCTTAACTACAAAAAAGATTGGCCTAAATGAGATATCATTGGAAAGCTAACAACTCAGAGAATGTCGTAAGGAACTTAAATTTTTAAAAAAATAACATGGACATCTGTATGCTGGACAAACCATTTTTACCAAAATGACGGAAGGGATCATCCTTGTTAACTACTAAACGAAGTGAGTTAAATGAGATAGCGTTACAAAGCTTACAATTCAAGAAACTATCATGAAAGGACTGATTTTCGAGAAATTACCAAATTAATCTGAGAAATATAGATATAATTATTTTCAGCCGTATGGCTGAAACAGGCTACATTTTTATTGTTTGGACAATGTTTTGGTCCTTCGACCGCAATACTTTTAAAAAATAAAACTCAAGCAATAAGGATATCTTCGATATCATGGTCTTCAGAATCAAAAAGTAAACACAATACTGACTACCGACATTTTCTCTAAACCAAAACGAAATGGTGGCATTTGCGCCTCTTTTTGAATCTAGTGGTGGCAATGCCACCTGTAGCTTTAATTTTCAATGCATTTCGTTATTGATTTTTGGTCTTAGAGCACAAAACTTCACGATTGAAGATTTTCTGATGCCGAAATTTCATAAGCCTTCGTTTCACACTTGTAAAGTTTTGACTTTAATAGTACAGAAATTTGCGTATGGAAAGTTTCGCAAAACACTGATAATTTACATTGAACTGATCAATTTACAAAAATGTAAAACATTTATTATCAAACAAAAATTTGTATAACACAAATTTCAAATACATACTTATCGTTTTATATATTTTAAAATATTTATCGAAATGACAAACGTAGGTCTCGTTGCTGCAGAGATAAGAACTAATTCCTACAAACAATTAAGCATAAGCGAATTTCACTTAAGAATCTTTTAAGAAAGGGCAAATCAAAATGATACAATAAGAGTGTCAATCAATAAAAATTTTGTCACCACATGCGTAATCAAAATGACATAAAATGCGCCTTTAGATATTCCTGAGACAAATTTAATATGATTTACTCCTTTATTATGGGAACAATAACAATATAATTCTGACCTATGTTGCGAAAATACAAAGAAATTTTCATGCTATGTATATTCAAGGATAAATCGATAACAACTTTTTATAATTTTTTTCGCACTCAATCACTTGCTTGAGATGAAAAAACATTATGTTTTTTTATTTTACAAAAGATTAAAAATATTTTTCGAACTACACCCAAATATCATCAGGAAGTGTTAAATCAAAAAACTTTTTTTTTCTAAGTCCTTCTAAAATTTATTAAAAAATAATTTAGCATAATACAAACCATGCTAAATTTTTAATAATATTCAAGAATTTAGTTTAATTGATTTAATTAATAAATAAACCCTTCCTAAAGAATTGCAAAGATGTCCATTTCTAATTGTTTGGAATAACTCAAACATTACACATTACTGACTGTTTATTTTTCAAAAGCTACACTACCTTTTTTGAAATTCGAATTCGGGTTAAAATAAATTAAACAGAGATTTTAAATTAATTATTTATTGTTGTCGGTAAAAAAATCAACAAAGTGACGTGCAACATTATCAATAGAAAATTCAAACGAGTGGCGTCAAAGTAAACTCAATTTTTTACAAAACTAGCGAATATTAACATCTTGCAAGCAAATCAAACTCTTTTGGCCGGTCTTTATGATTTGGACCGTTTGGAAGAATTTTAGATTTTTTTTTCATACTTCTACAAAAAACAAACTTTTTCCAGAAAATTTCAAAAAAAAAGACGAAAACAAATTTTTGAATTGTCAACAACCGTCGTTTAGACATACTGCACTGAACTGTTACATGTAATTATAAGCCATATTTTAAAATTCTATTATTTTATTTTCTTTTTAAAACATCATTTCTCAGGGAGGATTCCCTTTAACGAAGTATTTTCACGAAGTATCAAACAGGCTTAATAGTTCATGGTCTTAGCTTCACGCTGATACAACCTTCTTAATAAGCTAATTTTTTTTCATATGTCTTTTTGTTTTGATGTTTTATTTAGAAATAAAAAAACCTATTTTTGTAATATTGGTCACAGATTTTTAAATCAATCAAAATTGGTTAAGTAAATATTCTTATAAAAAGATTAAACCAGAATTTGTATTTGGTTTAAAAACAATTAAGGTACAGTTCTGGGTACTAATTATATATTTATTCAGGAAAAATGATCCACAGAAACTATTATACCATTTTTGTAGCTTTGATCGCAAACATAAAAACCGTAGTTTTTTGAGGATCAACTGGTAGTGAACTTAAAAACTTTTGAGAAAAGAGGTGTAGTATGTTTTAAAAGTCATAACACAAAAAATTAGTGAAAAATAACATTGTTTGGGGTTCTCAAGATTTCGAGGCGCAAACCAAGAAATTGTGTTTTTATAAGTCATCACATTCAAAGTAAATTATAAAATAACATGATTTGGGTGCTCGTCTACAGTTAGAGGACTGCATCTATAAAAAACGCAATTAACACAGATTTTTACACCTCTAAATTGAGTTCTGTGTGAATATTTAGGTGAGACACAATTTAGTAAGCTCAAGTTAAGCGTAAGCTCAAGCTTTGTTCAGGATTAATCATCCATTTTAAACCGCTTCAAATAGACTAGCTTAATATTTGGTACGGCTAATTTATTGTTTTTTGCATACTCACGACTGTATATAATACGTATGTACATAATTTTACTGTTTTTTTGTTTGATTTAACTCCTATATGCTTTTTAAAACAAACAGGAATTAATTAAAATAAATGTTTTAATTTACAAACGAAATGCTCCCTGGGTTTTCAGTGTTTCGCCCAATAAATATTGTTATGTATTTTTTGTTATTTTAATGTTGTGTTTTCTGTTGGAAAAATCTATCGTTGATAAAATTTTGAAATAAAAACCACAAAACAACAAAGTAATTTTTGTGAAATTTTATCAACAATAGATTTTAAAACGATAGATCAAAAAGTTTTATAAAATAAAGAAAATTTATCGAATATTACAATAAAAGCCGTAAACAAAAAAATATTTAAATAATACAAAAAACGTAGCAACACTAGATCATGCAACTTGTTCAGTTCAGTTAAAAATACGCCAAAAATATTAATAAAATTAATAGAAAATTCCTGTTTGATCATGTTTACATAGTATTCATTATTTTTGTAAGCAAAAGTTTTAATCATTTCTGTGTGTAACTGTGTATTTCGGTGTGTCTAAAATTATATATATATATGCACTATTTAGCTCTATTTAAAATATCTAAAAAAATAAATATTGTTGTGTTAGCTTACTGACAGTAGGGAAGAAATGTGTCGCACAGTCATGCGACCAAAAAAAATTCATGATTTATACCCTTAGCAAATTAATTACACCTTTGTCTTTCAGTTACCAAGCATCCAATCTTAGCTTAAGTACATTATGCACTGAATGCCACTTTTTAATTTCCTCGCCATCTGGTTATTATTTTTTTATGGTAGTATAGTGGAGGATAATAAATACATATTAGCGAAATAAATAGAACCGACAAGTATCATTCATATTAATCGGGTTTTCTTAGTCTTTAAAAAAACAAATCTCATGATTGAACACCGATCTAATTATTTCTTTACTTTTTAATTGTATTGTCGTATTTTCTTTTAAGAATACTAAAATCTATTATATATAAATATTTAGTACTTTGCTTAAAGGTGCGGTGCGGAGTCAAACTTTTTGTCTTCGACTTTTATATTTTTTGTGAAAACCTTGCCCCTGACCCCAATAGCCCACAAAAATTGTTTCAACAAAATATCTCCAGTGGTTCAGGAGTTATGACCTCCCCAAAAATGGCGTTTTTTGACAAATCTGTACGTGAAAGATTGCTCAATAGGTATAACAATTTAAATTAGAAATTATGTTCTCAACGAAAGCGGATACTTTCTACTTTTTTTGATACATTGATCGTTAAGATTGGTGCTGTATTTATCGAGATATTGCGTTTTTCGTACAAAAAATCGTCAAGTTTTTTGCTAAAAACACGAAGTGAAAGAAAGAAAGGTTGGGCAAACTTTTTTACATTATTGCCGTTGTATATATATAACGCAGAAACTGCACGCACCGCCTAGCGGCGCAAAGCCGACGTGAAGCGTCGGCCATGGGGGTTTCCCCCCAGACCCCCAGACTTTTGCGATGGCTTTAAGCTAAATAAATTCTTCGCACTGGTATCCATAAGAAAATATTACGATAGTCAAAAACCTCCTATTTAAACGGAAATTGTTAATATTCTTTACAGAGTTATAACGTATTAGAATCACTTTTAGCCAATTAGTGCTTATGAAAAAAGGAGATCTTTCATCCATTGGAGATTAATTTTTTCCCAAGCACTAATTGGCTAAAAGTGATTCTATTAGCTCCTCCCACAACCATTTCCACAGAGCAAAACATATATGACGTTATCACAAATACTATATGACATTTTGAAGGTCCTTAAAATCCTGACGTGATTTTTTTATTTCTATAATAATTTTATTAGCTGAAGCCAATAATCATGAATTACGAACAAAGAAATAGTGGCAAATCCAGAGAAACCAAGTCTGCAAGACTAAAAAAGACACTACAAAGAAAAACAATCCGTTTGCAGTCTGCAATTCACCCTAATAGACCAGAATTAAGGTTTGTTATATAGCTATTTATATGTAGTTAATAAAACAAATATCAGTTTCCGCAAATTTTAAAACTAGCCTTGAAAAATGTTCGATATAAATTGAACAGGAAACAGATAAAATTTTACCCTGATTAGTATAGTTTATTGATTGAAAGTAATTTTTTACTAACAATATTATATAATTAAAGATGTATGACTTTATTTTAAATTTATTTCCTGTTAATGTATCGTTTTGACAAAAATTTAACCCTGACTGATGTCTAATTTGACCCCTCAAAAACTCACAAAAAATTACCTACGAAAGCAAATTCTAAGAATGTGACTTCAATCAAATAAAAAAAGACGAAAAGCCTTGTTCCTATATTTCTAAAGTACTAAAGACCCTTAAAAAATAGCTCCCTTAAAAATTTAAGATGAATGGTCAAAAATTTTAAAAAAACTACTAAAATCTGCACAAAAATGATAAAACTTATAGTAATACAATCAAATTAATACGAATGAGCTTTTTCTGGTTTATGGTCTATGGTTGAAAGATTTTCATGCAGGCTTCTTCTCCCAAATAGTTTCTGCTTTTAATCGTACACAAAACTTTTTAGGATTCACAAGCCCTCGGTTGATTACGAGCCGGATAAGTGTCGCGATTCGATTCCCCCACCGGCGCCTTCATTTCCCGTGGATGTGGAAGTGCCGAAATCTGTCAATCGCGAAATCCCCGATTTGGCTGTTGATTCCAGGTTGGGAGTCGGCCGTCCGGTGTCTGCCGTGTCGTGCAGCGGCAGCGCCACCAGTGGCGGATCCAAGAAACTAAACGACCCCCCGCTCAGTAGGTGTCGGAGTTGTAAACGGGCAGGCTTTTTTGTGGGTTTTTAAAATGTAGGGTAAGTAGCTTAAATTTGGACAGCCTTAATGTTGGTCACCGGTTGCTTTTTGCCATTTGTAAAGTTACGAATGAACTGCGTATGGCTATATAGATGAAATGTCAACCTAGCCATACTCAGTTCATTTCCTAATTTTGCGCATAGTAAAAATAACAGCCGGTGGCCGAAATTAAAGATGGCCGAATTAAGTCAGTTACCTTGAACAAACTTTTTAAAGACCTGGTGATTTCAACTTATATGCCTAAACCAAAGCAGTATAAAGGCTGGTTTATACTTATGACAAAACGTCCTTTGGACTATGTCCAAACGACAATTTTAGAAAAGCCAAAACGTTTTTTGGACTTCTTCCTTTGGACGAAGTATGAATGTTACTTGAAATTTGTACTTTGGACAAAGTCCAAAGGACAAAATCCAATAGGAAAAGTCCAAAGGACAAACAGTATAAACAAGTTGTCCTTTGGACTTTGTCCTTTGGACAAAGTGCAAAGTACAATTTGACGCTGTGTTTGTCCTTTGGACAAAGTTCAAAGGACTTTTGTCCTTTGCACTTTGTCCAAAGGACGTTTTGTCATAAGTATGGACCAGCCTTAAATGTGGATCTTAGAGTTAAAAATGCAATGTAAAGTGAAACACTGCGGCTTGGCAACACCGAAAAAAAGGAAAAGTGTAGAAAAAATTTAGTCCTGTCAAAAGTCAAAAATAGGCTGCATCCTGTAGCATAAGAAATTTTTGTATATAAATGACATTTTTAAATTTTTTTGGACATAGAAATGCAATTATATACTCTTTTAACTAAACAATATAACAAAAAAATCTGTTTAGCAGTTTAAAATAAAATAAAATCATTGCAGCTGTGCTTTTACAAACCTAACCAGCTTGGACCAATAGCATATTTTGCCAAATTAATTAAAACAAAAAATAATACTGAATTTGCAAAAACAAAAAAAAAAAACAAACAATACTCTCAGGAAAATTTCGACGAAAAGTCAGTCTTTTTGACGAAGTATGAACCTGGTTTTAAATGGCCCTTTAACTCCTTTGAGAAATCCACCATGCCCAGCCTGTCTAAACACAAATTACTGCTCTAAACTGATATCTAATCCGAGCTGGCTGGGTCCGTGGCTCCTTAATTATTTACCTCATAAAACCATTACAAATAAAAAACAGACGCACTAATCCTAAGATATATTCGGTAAATTATCACGAAATCCTGGTCCGGTCCAGCCCGACCTGTTTACCGCTCCGGTTTATCCTTGACGCGCTCTTTGGCTTTCCCGGACCTAAACGAAGAGATGCAATCCGCCCAAATGGAGGAGGAGGACTCTTTGAGGCGCCGTAAATGCGGCTACCTAATGGGCGCCGTGGACTGGCTGGAATGCTCCCGGGGAAAACTGTTGGTTATAGTGATCATCCTAATTTTCCTCAGCGGGGTCCTCACTTTCTTCCACTTTCAACAGGAGAACGAAAACAGACTGAAACGCAAGTACGGGTGGACTGACGACGAAAAAAGCTTGTTTTGACTATTTGGTTAAAAAATCACTAGTAATCCAGAACGTAAGTAAAGATGAAAGATAGTGTCTTTGATAGCTTATACCACAGTCGTTATTATCTTACTTATGATGACGAATAAAGATTGGAGAAACGTATAATATGAATTAAACAAAGACATTATCCTTCATTTTTTTACATTCTAAGATCTATATTTCTTTAAAAAAATCAATAGCACTGGTTATCGGATCCAAGCATAAACAAAATTTCTGCCCACCACCAATGTATACCAATGTATAAATGTATAAATTGGTGTTATAATTATAACTTTATAAACGCAATCAGTCCACCAATCTCTCTTAATTAAACTGCAAAGTTTTTTGTGAATTTTTGTTGCACTGAATATAAACAAACATACATATCGTTGTTACTACGGCAAAATGAGCCACAGTTCGTATAAAATATGTGTGTCGGTGACTCATTTTAAATTTAAAACAGGACCTATTAACTACAAAATGAGTCACAGTCACGTGTATTTTGACAGTGGCTTATTTTGCTGTAGTAACGACGATATATCCAAATCCCTTGCTCTAAATTTGGAATTCGGCCTGCAACTGGTTGCTGTTGATTTATAAACGGGGAAGGTGAGATAATAAATAAAGTCCAATCTTTCTTACGGGTTTAGTTTGTAATGACTTAATTTATTAAAGTTTTATTAGCTTTATAATTGCGTAAATAATGCTTTCGATATTATGCTTCTGCGCTGTTCGCAGCTTAGCTGTTGAACTGAGCGTCAAACCCCCATCCAGTTATGTGTCACCGAGATATGAGATTCGTATAAAAAAATTTGTATATATTTTTTGTCCCAAAGCATATGAAATTTTTTATTGTTATTTTTATATAAAAATTATTAAATATAGTGTATTTTTAATAATATTTAAACATCTTGCACTTGTAAACTCACTACAAGGTAAACGATTTGCTTATGCTTGTTATTTTTTTGCATGCAAAAAAACAAAGTAGCTATATTGTATATTTCCACGCAGGAATGTTCATCGAATTTATAAATACAATAACAATAAAAATTCGCTATAATAACATTTATCAAACAATTTTGATTAAAAAATTCTAAAAAAATATTCTAGAAAAATCCATAACCGGTAATAATCTACATAGGACTATTCTTACAAAGCAATCACCGTGATTAAAAACATATGAAAATTTATTTTACCGAGATGAAATAAAATGAATAAAAAAATAATTACTATATTTTTGGTTTATAAAATCGAAAATAAAAATGATTTAAACGTTGTGCCAAAAATTTTCAGAATGATCAAAGGACGAAGTCGCTAGAACAGCCTTGTTAATAGACTTTATTTGCTTTGTTGATTAAAAAAAAATAAATTAAATGGGTTGGAAAAATTATAAAAAATAATTTTAAATAAATTATAAATATATTTTTCCATGTATTACCCACATAATATATTGTAAAAATTATTAATAACATTATGTGAACATATGTTATTTATTGTCAACATGTTGAAAAATCTAGTGAAAAAGTTATTTTCAGTAAAATCGTAATTTTTATCACTGTACCTTATATATAAACTTCTATATAAACTTCCATAAACTGCCTAATGCAATAAATCAATAAAATTGCGGAATATAATATCTTTAAATAGCATGATCAACCACAATATGAACATGAAAATAAACTAACATTTGTAATAACATTTCTGAAACTAGGCTAAGCACCACAGTTTTTATTTATATATTAAAGGTATAAAAACGTAGTGTAGTTTTTTATTATAATACTATAATGCTATAATAAAATTTACAACATTTCTGTCTTTACAAATCTATAAAATTGTTCAAAGAAGTCGCACATGTTAGGCGAATTTACTTAGTAACCTTATGTGTCACCTTTCTTTCAAAAAATTTTGTAAAATTCCAATCAAAATATTAATGTATAACCGGACACTTGTTTGAGTCGCATATTATGGCTATTGAAAAAAACTTAAACGGTCGCAATACTGAAAGCATTGATGGCTTACATCCCAGAGATCTCCCGCAGCAAAAATAAGTTTCTAAATGAATTTTTAAGAAAAAACGGTTGTAATCCACTGCCACAACCAATCATAATTTCTTCCTTAATCAATCCAATTATTTTCGTTGCGGGAGTTAACCGGGATAAGCAATAAGCCGATCATCTTCAAGGATTCTCTGATTGGCCGCCGCGCCGCTGTTAGCGGCTGTCATTGGACGAGGAGGATCCTCTGCGAGGGGGTCGTCCTTCCGGTGGAGGCGGAGCGTCGGGATCCCCGCTGCTGTTCACCAATATCTGCTGGCGCGTCTCCACTGTGCGGCTGGAGCTGCTGCCTCCGCTGTAGTAGGACCCCCCTTGACTTCCCTTGGGCGGGGGTGGGGTGGAACTCTGGCTGGTATCCAGGATGGTTTGCTTTACTACAGAGGTGCTAATGGCTTCTTGCAGCATCTTGTTGCCCTTCAGCTGTTCCAATCTTAAATTAAAAAGGAAAACAATAAGTAAAATAAAGCCTGATTTATTGTAAGAGAACCAAAAAATTTTAAACTATCAGTAGAATTTTTTATTCGTGTTTAAAACGTTTGCATGTTTTTGGTAAACTGATTAAAGCCCTCTGTTTTTGTAATTTCTTCTATATAAAGTAAGATTAGAAAATTCGAAGAAATATAAATTTACCGAGAACTCAAATTTTAAAATTAAATTTTGCTACTTAAATATTGGTTTGAATTTAACAAACCTACAAATAAAAATAAAAATAAAAATTGAACCTTAAACTAACAAAATTAAACTTTCAATTGTCGATTTTGATAAGTTTAAGTTAAAATATTACGTTGTGCCCTAAAACCTTGTAAGTTCTTTTGACTAAATATCTTTAACAAGACGAAAGATGGGGCAAAATAGCCTTTTTTAAGCATTTTGTACAATAGTCCCATTTTTTAATCTAAAAAGATATATATAAAAAATATATTATAAAAAATATAAAGCGTAATTTAAACTTTTTCGATATCCTAATTTTAAATTTTAACAAAGTATTTTTCTAAAGTACATAAAATTTAATTGTTTGAAATTTATTTTTTGTGTAATAAATTTTTTTCTCAGTGTGACTTGATACATCTATTAGTATAATCAAAAAACAAAAAATACTTCACAAATTAGTTTACCGGAATCTTTAAATATCCATTTTATATAATGTTTAAACAAAAAATAAAGTTTACCTTTGTTCCTCGCCGTCTAGGAGGCCTCTGTAAGCGGCGATCTCGGCATGCAGGAGGATCTTGGCGTCCAGCAGAGTTGAGTACTGCTCCGTCAACTCCCTCAGTCCCTGATCCAGACGTTGCTTCTCGTTTTTCAGAGAATCCAGTTGGCCCCGTGTGATCTCAGCGTCGCGTCTCAGCTTCAGATTTTCTGCCTCCAAATCTTTGATCTAAAGAAATTAACTGTAATTAAATTAATACACGTCAATTTCTAAAAACCTTGAATTTCGGTTAAAATTAGTAATATTCGCGTTAGCATATCGCTCTGCGGGAATTAATTGAGATGGAGGCACAAACAACACGTTGATTGAATTAGATTTCCCGGTGCTGTAAATTTTAAAAAACCATAGAGGTTATAAATTTTTTTAGTGTTGTAGTAATTACATTGGTGCTTTTATTCTGAATTCTTATTGGCTAAAAAATTTCAAAAAATAATAATTATCGATAAACTTGTTACTGCAATTGCTGTTAATTTTTAAGGCATGTTTGGAACTGAACGTTAATGCAAAAGTTGATTAAAAATGCCATTGACAAACAAAACAAAAATTTTTTTTCACACTTTCTTTATTTGTAATAAAAACCAAAGCAAATAAAAATGGTATTTTTAAGCTATATAATTGTCGTAACCCACCTGGTCAGCAAATGAGTTTCTTTCCCTTTCTGCAACTTGCAAAGAGTTCTGGAGAATGACAATTTTATTGTTGGCATCCGCATGAGAATCTCTGGCGCGTTCCATCTCAGTATTCAATGTAATTTTCTAAAAAAAGGCATACTGCTCAAAATTACAGCTGCAGTTCAATTACCAATTCACTAAATTTAATGGGATTCTCTATAAAATGAGATTTGTTGGTATAGTTTACACAAAAGGTTTTAAACTAAAATTAAAACAGCTTTAATTCAAAAATTGTTTAAAAACGCTGTAAACCAGTAATGTTTATATTTTCTCTAAGTTATTTATTGTGCAGAATTTTTAGAAGTGTTCGTAACTTAACACTTTCGTGAGCCAAAAGTCTTTGGGTTTATATCAAACTAAGCCGAAAAGCATCTTGCAAACACAAAATAACTGACGTGACTGACCTGTTTCTCATAAACGTCGTGAATGGGTTTGCGGCAGTTCTCCAACTCCAATTCCAGCTCTCGGCGGACTTTTTGCAGTGCATCCTGTAAAACTTGCTCGTGTTGAGTTTCCAACTCCTGCCTCACCAATCCCACGCGTTCGACGTAATCCGAACGAACAGTTTCCATGTGCTATAACAGACAAGGAATGTTGATTATGAACTAAGTTATCAAAGACTACATAATTCAAAACAGATGTGGAATTGTAATCACGAATACAAAGTTATTTATTACAAACAAAAACAATTAAAAAATGTTGCTGAATAAGTAATAATCATTTATCAATAAAATTTTCAAATTAATTGAATTGATTTAGCGCCCCTGGAAGCGGAGAAATTAAGAGCTGGAACTTGCAACCAAAAGTTTGAAATCACTATATATTAATCAATAAATCCAAATCAATTTTTTTCAAGTTCCCTGCTTAGGGCTGCAAAGACCAGCGTTTGTAAGTTAGGTAACTTTGCAAACTATTTTCTCTGGCTACTTTCTCGAATACTACCTAACGATTTTATTTGTTAACGAGGCGACAGTGCAGTCAACTGTCAAATGTATTTCCACCATTTAGATGCAGGACTACAGTGTTTTTTTTAATTTTATTTTATTTTTTAAATATAACGCTCAACCTATCCTTGCAGCCATTAAGAAAACTAATAAAATTTTATATAAAAAAATTATGTATTTATTTAAAAAGCTTACACTCTGTTGCTCTATTTTGTAAGCTTCGAATTCGGCCAAGAGAGACTGAAGCCTATGTGCTGCTTCTTCTCTGGCTTTTCGCTCCCCTTCCAGTAAATCTTCGAGCTCATTCCATCGTCTTTGAAGGTCAATCTTTTCTTCTTGAATAGCCTAGACCGGAACATCATGAAAAATGTAAATATAGAGTTCATTCTGTGTTTTTTATAGATCTATATAAACTTTCCCCAATAAAAATTCATTCATTTATTTTACGTTAGTTTGATTTGAATTTTTTTGTTTTAGGCGTTTATTTAAAAACTTGTTGGTTTACCATTAATTGAAAATAAAACACCTTAAAATTTTTTTCCTGTCAATTAAAATTTAATTTTATTAAAAACTTTAAAACTACTAATCAAAAGCTGACTGGACTGTAATTTATTAAGAAATAAAGCTAAATATAAAAAATTGTAATATGCTGGTATTAACCTTTGTTAAGTCCAAAAATACTGGGTCTGAAAGGCGGAAACAAGTGTACTAGTGCAAGTCCATGTTAAACTGCGGTTTCGCTTCGGTTTCAACTGCGTTTATACACTGAGCAGTACAACGCAATACACACTCCGCGTCTAAGCCGTGATAATCATTGCAAACGGTTAACCTTTGCGTTTTTTATCAATTACCATAAACAAATTAAAATATAATTCCCAAAATAACATTTTTAGCTATATACTGTTTGGTTTCAAAGATGCGCCACTGATAGAATAAAATCTATTAATGTCCTAAAAAAAACAGTAAATTACTTGAGCATCTCGTTCCCACATATTTTTCTCGGTTTCCAAACCTTTCAGTTTTCCTAGAACGTCAGTTAGTTCTTGTTCAGCTTTAATACGTGCGTGCTCACTCTCCAGATTAAAATGTTGCAGTTCTTCTACCCTAAATAAAACAAAAAAATTAATTAAACCAGTGAAAATTAGGAAGGAAATTGCAGATATGTGCCGTTCAAACATCGATGGAGTCATAGTCCCTTCACGATAGACAAATAATAATGGCCTAAATTTTGCTCAAAAAAATAAATATTAAATATTTTGCTTCCACTTCAAATGGCATTCATTCCGGAGCAGGAATTACAGTAATGGTCATAAGGTATACTATTTAATTTTGGTTGAAAGTCACTAATGTATGTAGTAGTGCCTGACGCACTTTCACTTATCTGTAAACAAAATGGGTTTAAATTTAAATTTACAACCGACTTGGGCTAAACATTCCAAATTATTCATAATTGTTAGCTGCTTTTATTTCCGTATTTCCAATTATTATGTCCCATCGCCAATTTTATTAATGATAAATAGACTAGAATTGATCTTCTATTTCCCGCGAATAGATTTATTGACTTTTCTAAAATTCTATGCAATGGGACCATAAATAATAAAGCATAGAACAAACTTGTTAGGTCGATATTTTAAAAAGGGCTATTTTTACGGATTTACAGTTTAAATTAAAATTGGAATTCTTTACCTACTATATTTGTTGCTTTTTAATTGTATTTGTACCAAAAATACATAATACTATATATTATATTAAGGAAAAATATGTCACTCAGTCTCAGAAGCGAAACAATTTGGTGCCATTTTTTGAGCACTGCCATTAATTGTTGTGCGCATAAAATGGCAAAACAACTGCTCTTATTGAGTGCCGTGTAAATGGGCACTGCTCAAAATGTAGCAGTGTTTTTGCGCATACCCTAGCATGCTAACTCGAACGCACTGCATTTTGAAGCACACTGCACTTTTTTATCAATGTTATGCGCATATATGCGCATATACTGCACATAAAATGGCACAACGGGGTTGTTGGTTTGGTTTTTGTTTGTGGGGGGGGGTTGGGTGGCTTGTGATTCGGTTTAGGTTTGTTCTTGGTACTTTTTCTGTTGCGCTTTGGTTGGTTTTTGCCTGTTTTTGGTTTTTGTTTTTTTTGGTGTGTCGGCGTTCTTGGTTTTTCCGGGGTTCTTCTTTGGGTGGTCTGGGTGGTGTGGTTCTTTGGTGAGCAAGTGGGACAAAATATAAAATTGAAATAAATAACAAAAAATAAACCGCAAAACCTTTATTCAACATTAATCAGTTATTTGCTAGTTACTTTGTGTTTAAATAATTTTTAAATTGTGCGTTTATCACTAAAAAACCAGTACCTAGTTTGCACACAGTACACAAAATACAAACTTTTAGTATAGACATACAAAAATAAAATCCAATGCAATACATAGATAGATTTTTTGTGTATTGTATTGGATTTTATTTTCGTATATCTATACTAAAAGTTTGTATATTGTGTACTGTGTGCAAACTAGGTACTGGTTTTTTAGTGGGTTTATTTTTTTTGTTTCCCGCGGTTGTGCCATTTTATGTGCAGTATATGCGCATATATGCGCATAGGATTGCTAAAAAAGTGCAGTGTGCTTCAAAATGCAGTGCGTTCGAGTTAGCATGCTACGATATGCGCAAAAACACTGCTACATTTTGAGCAGTGCCCATTTACACGACACATGCCTCAAAAAGAGCAGTTGTTTTTCCATTTTATGCGCACAACAATTAATGGCAGTGCTCAAAAATGGCACCAAATTGTTTCGCTTCTGAGACTGAGTGACATATTTTTCCTTAATATATTATATAGTATTATATATTTTTGTTTGTACCGTGTAAGCATGTATATTTTACCGTTTCTTGAGTTTCGCGTTCTCATCTCGTAATATGTCATTAACCGCTTTCAGCTGATCCATTGCTTTTTCCAAATCTCCTCTAATTTTCCGCTCCTCGTTTTCAACGTCGAAACCTTGTTTGAATGTGTGCGCTTTGGCTTCTTCCATGCTGCGGATACGAACCTAAATATAAAATTTAAATAAACTATAGACAATTTAAATAAACCTGAAAATTGCTAACTAAAGATAAATTCTATCGGGGTGAAAATAGATGAGTGGTAAAGTAACCACTCGTTCTTTGAGAAAATATCACGTGCATAGAAAGACATGACGCAACTAAATAATAATTGGTTACAACCGCTGAAAACTTTTTTTAATATTTTTCTTGCAGGTTTATTGTTTATTTCTTCCTGGCAGAGAGAGGTTACGCCCTTAATTTCAGCCTGAAAGATTTTAGCTTTAGTGAGCTAGTTGAACTCAACATTTTGCTTATACAGTATAATATCACCTATTTTTTCAAAGCAGTAGTGCTATTTTAATAAAATTCCAGTCAAGTTTCTTTCATTTTAGTGAAACTAAAATTAGATAGATAATATTACAAATGTCTGAATTGGTAAGAATAGTTGATTAAAAAATCGATTTTTTTTAGATACATCATGTTTTAAGTGCTGTTTTAAATGCGTTTTTAGTTGGTTTTTATAATCAACGATGCTGGTTCACACAGAAAACATTTATAAAAGCGCACAAACAAATATATAGTTACACATATACAGTTATAAAAAACAGGTAAAACAAAAAAATTGCTTTAAACTATAGGAATAATAATTAATGAATAAAAATTAAACCGAAAAAAATATAATATATTTTTATTATACTATTAACCTATCTACTGAAACAAGTTTTTTCTTTATCCATATGTAGCAGTCCATAAGAGCAAAAAATAGGATAGAAAAAAACTGTTTTTAAGTTTTTTCAATTTTCAAAATATACCAAAAATTATAAAATCTATATTTCAGTTTTTTAAACTAAGTATTCATCCAAGATTTACTACCGTTTTATTTATTAGGTAAATTTTGACTAAAAAACCAATCATTGGAAATAATGTTCTTTTTTATTTCTGTATACAGATATAATATTACGGAAGATTGTCAACGCTTCATTTATATAGCTGTTAATAATTTTTAAAGCACTTCTTGAATTAATATAAAACCATGTACAAAGTAATTTACACTTAAAAACATAAAAAATTGTTTAAAACATAATAAAAGGTGTTTAGAATTTAAAAAATAAACCTGAAGTTGATATTTGTCTCCTTCCAACATTCTAACTTTTTCAATATACCGGGCCAGCCGGTTGTTAAGTGTGACCAACTCATTCTTCTCGTTAGACCTCTGCAAACTTATATCTGACCGAGATTCCTCTAAAAATGTGTTTTTAAAATTGTAATTTTGTTTTATTGTGGTTTATTCTGGTCTATAATATTAGTTTTTGTTAATTTTGTAACCATTAATGGAAAAACCATGAAATGACCATAGAAATATACGGAATGCAAATAGACGACGGTAGAAATAATCGAAGTGCATTAGTGTATGTTAAGTTGCATGACAAAATTGTCTGATTATTATATTATTATTGTACTATATCTGATGCAACAAGCATTAGAAAAAATCCTACAGTTTTTATCTGCATATGTACACTTAAATACTTAAAAAACTGAAGCTTGATTTCACAATTTAAAAGTTTACTGCAAGCAAAAAGGTAAAGGCCCAACAAAAATACTGTTTGAGTAACACCTAGCCGTTTATATGACAAACAACGACTAACCCTTTTATTTTTGAATAACGAAATTCCATCTTTTATGGGATACTTTAAACCCCGTTGTTTATATTTTTTGTGATATTAATAATGGTATATTTAAAAAATTTTCTATTCATTTTTTTGGCGCAAAAATCAATCTTGATCAAGTATCATAGTAAAAACCAAACAAAAGTTTGTTTATTTTTGGTTTTTGTTTGAAAATTTATTTTTATAAAGACAGTACGTAGAGTCGCAAAAAACTTTCTGAAAAAACCGCAGAAAATTTTGTCTACTGTACAAATTTTTAAATTTTGTCTACTGTAGAAAATTACATGCATTAGGCACAACAACTTTATGCAAAAGACTTTTTAAAAGCGTCATTATGATAAGAGTTTGAACACGCAACAACAGTATAGACTTAATTTTCTCAATGTTTTGTCTTATGATAAGAATTATCTCCAACCGAAACGTTGACATCAGACTTTTAGCATTGGCTTCGACAACAAAGCTAAACAGTTATCGAACTGATCAATAAAATTGCGGCTCGTTCATGATTTAACCACTCATTAAACTGGCTAAAAAACAAAAAATTCAGTTCTTATGGAGTTTTTTCAATGAACTAAAGGCAAACCAAACGTAGCTGCAACAGTGTGTTCTCGAGTTCATTAAACAACTATTTTCTTTTTTTTATGTCACAAAATAAAAATTATTCCTAAACTACCATCTGAAGTTGATTTCTACTTCAAATCTTTCATTTTCTAAAGCTGATACGAGTAACGTCAGATTCTGGTGATTTGAGTGGTTACTTAATGGGGGTTATTTTTCAGTCCAACGAACAACTGTTGCAGCCACGTTGGGTTTACCTTTAATTACCGGGTGACCCATGTGATTTCCAGAATCCGTGTCGTCGCACCTCAGATCTTACATGATTACTATGATTCGAAAATTCGTACGGGTTAATTAATCAACCACCAATGAAAAAAATTAAATGTTTCTTGAGAAGAACTATTGCTGAACTGGTCGACTAATACAAATATATATTTATGCAAATCATGCGTGTCTTACTTAATACTAGGCAAGACTTTGATAGCTATATGAATAGAGAGAAAAATATATCTATAGTCATATTCTGAAATTGTTTCACTTTTTTTATTATAAGTTATTATTAATTAATTATAAACTTTTGTAAAAACAATCTCTTGTTTAACAACACAATGCTAACTTTTTCACTAATTTTCCTTTTTGATAGATTTTTTGTAACATACGAACAATTAAAACGTTTATTACCAAAAATGGATGGGGTTGAAATCGTCTTCTGCGTTCCCCCTTTGCTTTTTCCGAACCATCCTTTTTTCTCGCTCATAATTTGTCAACAAAATCAAAACAAAAAACAATAATAAATTTCAGTTAATACGTTTCGAAATTTTTTTATGCGGATCTATACTATTGTCCACTTGAAAGCCCTCTGCGAAATATTTCGACCTTAGGAAAAGTTAAATCCAATCGTAACAGATTTTTCGTAGTAATATTTACAGTTTAAAACTAGTGATTCAAGAGATTTTTGACAAATAAAAATACGATTTTCATTTTACATCATTGTCACGCTCTGTAGTACGCAGGTACAAAGTGGTTTGCGACGGAATCCTGTTCGTTGCAGAAGTTGAGTAGAAAATAACCATACTTTTACAGTAGTGTCCGTGCCGTGTAAAACCAGTCATGTCCAGTTTTTTATCTTTATTTAAATTAATGCAAACTATCACGATGTTTGATATTGAAAGCGACAAATTTCTGGACATTATATTATGCAAAAGGTGTAATTTTTGGGCATAAAAATGGTAAACATACAAAAAGTAAACATAGTTTAAATACATCGTTTTTACTATAGGAATGCTAAAAAATATGACATGAGCGATGATACGAAAGGCACTTTGTTTGTCATTAATTTTAATGATATAAAAATTATAACAATGTTGGGAATGCAGTGGTGTTCTATTAAATAAGTTTGAATCAACTTAAAAAATGAAACCAAAAAACAAATAAATTAAAGCAATCATAAGAAATGAATTTCTAAAACAAGAAGTGAATATCTCTATTACTCCGCAAAAGCGAGCAATTCTACTGTTAATTACTGGTTGAATTTGTTTATAAAAATTTTGTGTTTTTTCTTAATTTTATTTTTTTATTATTTTATTGTTTTAATTAAACCAACACTAAGCATTATACAAGCGACAGGTTAAATTTTTCTTAAAATATTTTTTTATTTGTGTTTACTAGGATCACAAAGTTAAATTAACACATAAACGAAGTTAACTATTTTAAAAGTTAATTATTTCATTAGTAAGATGGGTCAATCGAAAGTTAAAAAGTTTCTTTTAAGTAAGTGACAAATTAATTTTCGTTAATTTTCTTATAATAAAAAAAGTCGCAAAAGGTATTATAAAAAAACTTCTGTTACAAGAGTTAGAACAATTTTTTGTAAACCTTAAATCTATGATTTTTAAAGCACAATAATTTGGATATTGAAAGTTGTTTAAGTCTTGTTATTAAAAACTTGTGGGTTATACTTATATGACTTAAATTTAAAATTTTTTTCTTTTTTGTAAAAAAATAAAATAATATAATATATTTTAAACTTTTTATGTTAGTAATATGCTTCTGGCAAATATTGGTATAACTATATACCCAGTTGTCTTAACGTGACGATCTGCATTGATTGCAGGAAATACATTAAAATTAAACCATATAAATATTCAAATTGACTTATACAATGCAAATTCAACATCCATACACATTTTTGCAGTAAAGAACTCCTAAACATACAAACTGACTATTTTATGATTTTTAGAAAAATTAATTTCCCGGCTATGAAAGTGGCGATTAGAATTTCACTTGCCTGCAAAAACAACCAAAAGAAATATTGTGACTTATTTTGCTAGAAAAGAAAAAGGCGCATGTTTTTGTGACAAATTATTCTTATGATTTTAAAACGAGATTCAAATAAAAAAAAATCTGTTTGTTTGAATCTGACCTGTTTTACGGTCAGTATTAAACTACTTAATTGGAGTATATCTTAACGGCTGAATATACTAAACTCATATAAAAACGAGATTTTTGCTTATAAATAATACAGTTCGTGTTTTATAAAAACAGTATTTTTTTCTGTAACTTCGACTCGTTTTTCTCATAATAAAATCTTAAAAATATCAAAATAAACCACTAAAACACAACAAAAAAACAAAAAACCACTAAAACTACTAGCAATCGATTTGCATTGTTTTTAGGTCCTTTTGCCATAACGCATTATAACAACAGGTTGCGATAGTTTTGTAACAGCAATTAGGTAAGTTTCCACTGACTGTCGAGAAAGATGTCACGATTATATTTCCTACGATTACATCTTATTTTTGATGCGACACAAAATGAAGGATATTAGGCAAATACAAAATTGCAAGAAAGGAGGAAAAAACCTTTTATTTAAATTTTTGTATTTCATTTATTTAAGAAAATAAAAAGTCAAATTGTAAAAATATTTAAGGCCTCATTTTCTTCTGCATGCAAAAACTTTTGCGTTAGCAAACCTGCGTATATTGAAAGCTTAATATACGTTTAACTAAAATTACAAAAAATAATAACGCATATGTATGGTTGAAATTTAATCAACAGGTACAAAATTTAATGCATAAAAATCAACTAAATTTTATTTGCTTTATTGTTTGAAAGATTTTCGGATTAAAAATATACAATTATAACCACAATCTGACCACTTTTCAAATGGACAAAATTTTATGTAACTACGTAACTTCGTATTGATTTAATATTTTTTGAAAAAGTTACAGCTTAAAAACCAGGAGTCAAATTATGCAAAAATGATTGTAGTTAACAGGAAAAACTGGTGACTGAAATTGTTCCTTTAGTTATATCCAGTTTTTAAGGTGACCAAAATAAATGGCACCTGGCTTAACTTCGTTCAGTTTAACAAAATGTTTAAAACTCAGTTCCAAATATGTAAGAGTAACAGAAATATTTTAATTTTGCAGTAGTAGCTATCGTTTGATTTTTATAATGAATCTTGGCTGGAGTGAAAGAGCCAGCTAAAACTTATTCAAAAAAAATATAAAAAGGCGACCGAAAATAAGTCTACCGAAAAACCCTACGTTCTAACTTTTTTATTTATTGATCTGTATGTGAAATCGAAAATTAGATACCTAAACAAACATGGCGTTAAAAAATGCTAAATGTACTAAGCTTCCCCAGATAAGGTGTATTTTGGACCCGAGGCAGAAATTTGAGACCTTAGCAAAATTTTTTAATCGCGAAGTTGACAAAATTGAAATAAAATCAAAAAACCCAAATCAAAAAACATGGTTCGGGATGTTTTGAGATTTTAGGTTTTAAACTTCAAGATTCCTACTTTCTTCACAAATTTGAACATTGGCTGAAGTGAAGTATATATATGTATGTTTATAGTATGTTTTACAATTTCAAACTTTTAGCGTAAACTTCCTGACAAGACGCTCCAAGTTTTCCGGTTTTGGTTTTAAGTTGCCACGGTTAAAAATGCTCCTTAGTTACCCGAATTTTTTTTCGTGTGCTTAGGTTGTATCATTAATTTGCTATCTCTTTTTTAAGCTAAAAGACTCAAATTTCATTATAGCCTTAACGCGATTTTTCCCTTCGTTTAAGATTAGTTTTTACCATCAAAAATAAAAAAATAAACATAATAAGCATATAAAATTTAAAAAAGATGATAATGTAATAGTACCACATATTTAAAAACAAATCTAATATAAAAATAACAAGAATTATAGTAACGTTAAAAAAATCGACGAAAACCAGTTTGAGTTTGAACAACATGAAAATGCCACACTCCAATAATGGTCCCTAAATTCACAAAATAACAGTTGTAAATAACAAAAAATTTATGTAAATTTCGTGCTGTCGGTTCAAAATTTGTAATGATAATCGTTAAAACCTCCATCTAAACCTAACCAAAGCCCAAAATTAAGCCCAAAACAATTTTTTCTTAAAGGCTTCAATTTCCTATTGTTCGCAGCAGCAAATTTTGAAAATTTTCAACTGTTTCTAAGTTTCTCATTTACGGCTCTGTAGACCCTGTAACGTTTCAAGGTTATATAAAAGTGAAAACTTAGTCGATGAGTTAATGATTTTTTGATAACGCAACCTAGATTTGTGCCAGTAATTTTATTAGGTCCAGAATTTTTACGTATAATATGCAGTTAGTGACTATATCTATGCCTATTTTGGAAGTAAACATATGGCATGTTTTAAAAGTCGCGATTCGAAAATAGTCACATCTTTTGATTTTATTGTGAGTGTATTTTTGTGTATTATTTGCTTAAATACTTTAAAGAAAATTGATTTTATTTATTATCAGTTGTTTTTTTTAAATTTCTTAAGCCTGGTTCATACTTATGTAAAAACGTCCTTTGGACAAAGTCCAAAGGACAAACACAGCGTATAAACGTATGTAAAAACGTCCTTTGGACTTTGTCTATAGAGGACGTTTTTACATAAGTATAAACCAGCCTTTAGAATTACATACTAGCTCATATAGATTTGAAATGGTAGTTAAATGCCAAAATATTTCAATAATTAAGAAAGCTTACACACTAAAAATTAAACAACATACGAAACAAATCATTTATTTCGAAAGCAAAAGGTTGAAAATCAAGTAACTTGTAAATTTAGCAAAACTAAAATTATAGTTTTTTTCGGCCCTTATTGCTTTTTCGAAAAAATAGATACCTATACATCAAATATAGCTTAGCTTGGTTTATTTTGGCAAAATGAATAATTTATCAAATAAATAAAAAATATACTGAAAATTGTCCAGTCCAGATATTGGTTCATCACTATATTAAACTATTATTACCGTTTGAGCTTTAAAAGTGTTTTAGCTTAAATCATACACGTTTAAAAAATTATTATAATGCACAGTTAGTATTTTTCATTTTGATTTTTATTAAATATTTTGTACATTGCAGACCTAAAAAAATTTTAAAGTTGTTTTATTATTACTTGTTATGTTTATGAATGTCAAGTTTTAATATTGTAAGTAAAGTTTTCTGCATAAAAAATTAAGTTAAATGGTCACAATGCGTTTTTTATTATATTTTTTGTTTAATTTTTAACGAAAAATCAAAAAAATAAAAATAATTACTCTTAAGCCAATAGGGAAATATGTATGAATACTTTGTTGAAAAACTTTTTGGTACGGAGTCGTTAGTGTCAAACGCAGGAAACTTGGAGCCCTGGGAATTTATTGGAAACTTGGAGCCCCTAAGAAAAAACTGAGTTATGGTTAGATTTAGTCTTCGCTTAGGCTTAGGTACACGTTTTCAAGTTACAAGTTCCCCACTTACGGCTCCAAGTTACCTATTTTTGACTGCAAGTTCCAGCTCCAAATTTTCTAGGCTCCATCGACCCTAAATCAAACTATGTATTTTACTATTAGACTTTTGAGATTGTTATGGCCCCTCTGCTAACACACGTAGTGTTTATCGTCGTCACTACAGCAAAATTGTTCACAGTTACTACTTCCACTTGACAAACGCGCTTTTTGACGTCGAAAATTGCAAAAATTTAGGAGCTTTCATTATTTAACTATTCAATAGACTAGTTCGGAATAAGCCTCTTTTACTGTACGAGAGAGGGTACAAAAAGAAAAAAATAAAATTTGAAAAAATCTTAGCTTTTTTAGTTTCTTAAGTTTAAACCTATACTTCATAAAAATTGCTACACGATGATATGTTTCACTACGTTGAAGTGCTGTAATATATCAGTTTGTGCTAAATAAATTTTTGTTTTTTTAATTAAACGTCACAATAGTTTAAAATCACCACTAAAATAGTATTATCCTGAACAGTGATTTCGAATTAGTAAAAATAAAGATGAAATTTGTGCTTTTAAACTAATTTTAAACCTACATAGTTTTTTTAATGTTTTGCTTGTAAAACTATTTAAAACTTAAAAATTAATTTTAAAAAGTCCATTCCAAACTTTTAAATTAAGCATTTTCTGTAATTGAAACATTAAAAAACTGGGAAACAAGCGCGCCAGCAGCGCCGTACCTACGAAGCGGCAAAAAACTAAAAATCCCCAAAAACTGCTTTTGCTTTTGCAATATTTAAAAAAGTATTTAAGAAATTTTGAAGAGAAGGGGTCGAGATTTTAAACCAATAAATATTTGAAATATTTTAAACCGTAAAATGTACTAGTCGCTCGCTGTTTCTCAATTTTCCCTCTACATATGATTGGCGCTAGTAGTTATGTACCCTCTTCCTAACACTAAAAAAAACCCTTATTCCGAACTATTCAATAGACGAAATCATAACGGATGGTTTTAGCTAATTAAGAGTCTTTTTATTTGATAACATTTTTTTAAACGGTTATTACTTAAAAATGAACTCTTTGTTGTTTTGTTTTTTTTGTAGGTTTTAAACATAGTAACCCGGTCATTTTTTGTGCTTTTTAATCAAAAAATTGAGTTTAAATTAGTAATTTTACGGCCCCAATATTATACTTCCAAGTCCCAATGTCATACCCGAAGCTCGAGCCATTTAAAAGAGAGCTTTAAAGCTCCACTTTTTAACTAAACTTAATTGAGAGCTTTTTTAAACTTAAAATATGTTTGAAGTTATTGTAGCCGCAGTTAAAGACTGTTTGTAACGTTTTAATGAATATACAAAATAGGTGTGTAAAAACATTAAAATATATGTCGTAATAATTCAAAAAATTAGTACAAAAACAGTACCGAACTGAGTTCTGAGGAAAATCACTATAGACAACGCAAACGTAGGCGGTGCAGTTCTCTACTAAATAAAAAAATAAGGATGGTTTGATAACTAATTAGACAAAGCCATTTATTATGATTTATAATAATCAATTTAAAAAACCATGGTTTTCAGCCAGCTGGTTTAATAAATAACAGTTTTTAGTTCGTCATCATAACCAGGTAAGGACCGGGTGCCTGAATTGGGAAAAACGGTTTTTACCTGTCTCCTACCTGCCTCCATCGGAAATTTCGCTGCCTCCTACCTGCCTCCTACCTGCCTCCTACCTGCCTCCTACCTGCCTCCTACCTGCCTCCTACCTGCCTCCTACCTGCCTCCACCCTGCCTTGAACCTGCCTCCGAAGCAGTTTTAGCTGCCTCCTACTGTACCTGCCTTCTAACCAGTATATGCTTCAACATAGGAGGCAGGTCACTTGCCTCCTACCTGGTT